>JANKKC010044953.1:0-23679 GCA_026225755.1 Bursera bipinnata
AAAAAAAAAAACATACATTTTACGGTGCTTTTGGTGCCGTAGCCTTTTCCAAAATATTTGACAAAATCTCCCAAAATTTTTGTCCAAAATCTCAAGTTTTTAGAAGGTTTATCGTTGTCCCAATGCACCTTAATTGTACTTTTTTTTTTTCCAGTATATATATAGAGTAATGCTATGAACATAAATTTTATATTCCAAATTGATATGGCATCAATTGATAAAATAAATATACAAAAGTCAAATCAATATATATATATATATGTGTGTGTGTGTGTGTGTGTGTGTGTGCGCGTGTTTATTGTTTTGTTGGCATTACTTCAGCATACCATTCATTTGATTTTATATCAATTTGGGATATAAATTNAAATCAATATATATATATATATGTGTGTGTGTGTGTGTGTGTGCGTGTTTATTGTTTTGTTGGCATTACTTCAGCATACCATTCATTTGATTTTATATCAATTTGGGATATAAATTTTGTACTTATAATATTACTCACATATGTATAGTTTGTTGTCTTGTTGACATTACTTTACATAAAACTTTTAATTTACAAACCTATCAATATAAATATATAAATAATAAATATATATTAATTTGACAAGAATTAATATTATTAAATTGCTTGTTCTAAAATCAAAATCTTTGGATTTGGAATCTAAGAAAAAATAGTCTAAGAAATGCATTATATTTTTTATTCATTAATGGTTTTTTAAGATTGAATTTTCCCATTTATTACTATTTTATTTTATTCATCAAGAAGTTTAAGATTATGTTATTAAGGCAAATGATAACTTTAGGGTATTTTTTATTGCGTAGTAAAATTTTCTTTATCGTTGACAAAATCTTTTAAACAATAGTTAAAATGAGATAATTTCATGTGAGCTCGAGCGATTGAACATCAAAAGTTATTATAATTTATTTAATAAGATTTCTATTGAATTTTAGATTAAGAAATTAATTTATGATAATATCATTAATCATTGGACCTTTCTGTGTCCAAAAGAACCAATTCAAATAAAATAAAATTTGTTATTGCTTCATTTACTACTTATGGCCAAAGTTGTATCTGGATTTGGTGGCTTCACTTGTCCACTAAATGTTGATTGAAGACTTTTTTTGATCCCCAGAAGTTGCTTGTGGTAGTTGTTTCTTTTTCATATGTAAAAAAACATACACACCTCTGGGATATGACCAAAGTACTTATCACCCCCGTTGTTTTCTTTAGTAACATCTAACTTCCACTATAACGGTTCCATTCTCAAGCCAATAACAGTTTACTTGAATTTGAATCAAAATAACTGTTAGACCCTTCTGATAATATTTAGATATTATATTTTAATAAATTTATCTTATTATAAATATTTTATTATATATCAAAGTTAAAAGGAATTAAAAATAGGTAAAAAAACTCTAAAAAAGACAATTTAATTAAAAAAGATTTTAATATTTTAAAAAAACTAATAAATTAGCAAAGGTTATAATATTTAAAAAAGTTAATAAATTAAAAAAGATTATAATATTTTTAAAAAAGTTTAATAAATTAAAAAAGTTATAATAGTTAAGAAAAAAGTTATAATGTTTTTAAAAAGTTTTATAAATTAGAGAAAAGTTATAATATTTAAAAAAATTAAAAAATTTAATAAATAAAAAATTATAATATTTTAAAAAGGTTAATAAATTGAAAAAAAAAGTTATAATATTTTTTAAAAAGGTAAATTAATTAAAAGAGGTTATACCATTTTTAAAAAAAAAGGTAAATAAATTAGAAGAATGTTATAAAATAGTTTTTTATTTGATATGAAAGTCAAAATAAATTAAAAACTGGAGAAAGATATTGCACTTTTATATCAATATACCAACATCGAAGCATTTAGTTAAATTTATAACCTTTTTTAAAATACTATAACGTTTTTAAAATTTATGTACCTTTTCAAAAATATTATTATATTTTTTTATTTATTAACGTTTTTAAAATATTATAACTTTTTTTAATTTATTAACCTTTTTAAATATTATAACTTTTTCTTAATTTATTAAACTCTTTTTAAAATATTATAACATTTTTTCAAATTATTAAATTTTTTAAATATTATAACCTTTTTTTAATTTATTAACTTTTTCTAAATATTATTATCTCTTTTAATTAATTTACCTTTTTTAAAATTTTATAACCTTTTTTATTTTATTAGCATTTTTAATCTAATAACCTCTTTTTAAAATATTATAATCTTTTTTAATTTATTTATCTTTTTCTAAATATTAAAACCTTTTTTTAATTTATTTACCTTTTTAGATCTTTGTACCGTTTTTAATTCATTTTAATTTTGATATAATAAAATATCTATAATAAGAAATAATTATTAAAATATAATATCTAAATACTATTGGAAGAGTATAAGGTGCATTTTGATTTATATTCAATTGAACTATTAGTGGCTTGCAAACGGAATCCCTATAATGGGGGTTAAGTTAAAAAAAAATAATAATAATAATAGGGTGACAGTGTTAAGTAAAAAAAAAAATGACTATTATTCAAAATATTTTTAGAATTTGAATGTTTTCGTACTTATTCCTAATATTTTACTAGAAAATAAATAAATAAATTTCCAAGTGGAAAAGTCATCGCTAATAATTATTTCCATCCTACAATGATTAGATGCTAAGAAAATTATGTTGATGTGACTCACCAATTTCCATCTCTTTACAGTTTTGGTTAATATATTATTAATTAAATTGTTAACTCCAAATTGTTTCAAAGATCATCTCATAAATGCTCTGTTATTAAAAATTTTGGTTTTAATTTTGGTTCAACTATATTATACTTAATATTTATAGGGTAAATAAGTAAAATAAGATTAAAAAATAAAAAAAGGATGAGACTATTTATATCCAATTCAATACTCTGCAAACCCGCATCATATAAATAATTTTTATTACTAAATTATCATGAAGTAATTTACTATTAAAGACGTGTATAATATTGAGAAAATTAACTAAAAGCCTTCGCACACCACCCATCAATATATATAGAAATTGTTAAACCTAGTTTTTCTTTTATCATTTAAATTTTAAAACCTATTTTTTCAATAAAACAATTTTGTGAAGATATAATGTGAATTTGGGTTATAGAGAATAAAATTGGTCTAAAAGGATTGGATTGAATAGATTTGATTGGCTTTTCGTTTCATCAATTTGAGTGAGAAAACACTTTATGCTCTCTTGTTTTGTCCTTTGATTTTAACTTTCAGTGTCATAAGTTCAAGGAAAACATCGAAAACATTCAACTGAATTGAGAAACCAAATATTTACAGCATTATGAGAATACTAAATTCATACCTTCAAATAAGTACCCTTTACAAAGTAGTGAAATGAGAACATACATAATTTACAGATGGAACAAGGTTCCAAAGGCAGATGAGAAAGGAAAGAGCAGGGAAGGATCAATATCAGCCACTTCCACTTAAAAGTTCCTACTAGAGAGGTTAGCTTATTAGCTTCTATCTGGGTATGCCAAATTCATTGGCATACATGAGAGGGTCTAGTTCATCAGTTGCAAGTATGGAAACTTGAAGAGTCTAACTACTTCGTTGTCTGGAGACGAAGAACTCGTAATCAGGTTGTTTATTTACAGATGTCTGATTTCCCTTACTAACAACAGCTCTTGACATAATAGATGCTGTCTCCTCAAGTGATTTCAACCGCTCCTTCAGAATTCCAGAAGGGTTTAAGCCAGAACTTTCGATTGTCTGGCTCTGCACAGAGTGCTTCAGCTGGAACCAGCATTCACTCTGTTCATGAGACATGCAGTACAAGTTAAGCTCGGCAGATATTAAATGCAGTATGCATGCAAAGGCATGTTTACTGTTCAAAAATTGGCGTAAATTGCTAGAAGGATTATTACTTGTAACTAAAATTGAAAACTGGCTACATCAATTCACTATATGTCATCCTGTGTATTTAAATTCAAATCCATGCACGGGACCATTTCTGATATGACATCCATTTACACACTTGAATGGCACCAAGTTTATGCAGTAACACTTATTGCCTCTGATGGCTTGGCCGTGACTGCAATACCTCCAATTGGTTTCATTCAATGTGACAAATTTGTGTCTTAAGAACCAGGTAAATTGTAATTATTTCCATAACTTGCTATTACTAAATCATCAACATCTTGAACTTATAATATAAGTTATATGGTAAATTAAAATTCCTCCTACACATGGTTGATTATTCTTAAATACAGCAATCACCAAGCAATTATCAACAAGGTCCCAAACAGCGCATAATGGACATGGAAAATAGAATATAAGCTGCCCAGCAATGCTAAATCATACCTAACAAGTATTATGGTTATGTCAGAATTTAGTCGGGAAAGATCTCTCATAGAAACAGACAAACAGCCAAAGTCCACACACATAATCAACATAATGAAGTTAATATTTCGAAGGAAAAGAAGCTTAGATGATAAAGGTTACCTGAGCATTGTAACTCTGGAGACCCACAACCGGGGCAACTATACATGTTTCTGCAGAATCAACTTTTGCACTTCTATGAATCATGTGGCCAAGTGAATGGTAAGTCAAAAAAGCAGCACGAAAGTTGCCATCTGGAATCCTATAAATGGGATACCAGGCCACTGAGTACCTGAAACATTATATGGCATAAAAATTTACTATATTTCTTCGTGTAACTTATTATACATCAAAAGTTGTTCTGTATGAATGTTATAAAGAAGAAATTTTGTTCCATTGAGTATTCCATTGAGTAGAATGGTTTTGTTCCATATAAGTGCTCAACTGAATGATACTTGATTCTTTTAGTAAATTATACTGAAAATTTTGGTACTAACCAGGATGCAGGATGCAGATCTTGCAAATTTATGGAGTTTAAATTAGTTGGATCACCATACATTTTGCACTGTGAAGGCCCATCACCTCGAATCAGCTGTTGAATTCTGAAATGAACAAAAAAACAATTAAGCATCCAATGCAGAAGAGATAGCAGATAACCATTCCTGATTATCTAATTACAGTTCCAAAGAATCACCAACGAAACCAAGAGGATGAAGAAACTATTAACGAAAAAAGATGGATAACAAACTAAATTTAAACCCCTGCCCAGGCAAAGTTACTTGAGAAAACTTGGTTAAAGAGAAAAGGTTGATCTCTTAACCCAATCAAACTGGAACCATAAAAAAATAAATCAAAAGTTGTGTTCCTGCTCTCACTGTGTCATAACTGCATGCTCCACTTTACAGGATACAAATAATACAATATTTTAGATAAATAGCAACAATGAAGAAGAATTTGAAGCATAATCCTCACTGCCATTTGGCTGCTAAAGTTTTGATTAAACATAGAAACAGAGGGCAAATCCAGGTTCTCTAGCTTATTCAAGAGGTTACTCTTCCATTAGTTTACAAACATTTTCAAAGCAACAGTATCTAATGTTTTATTCGGGCCTCAAATATTTGTATCAAGCAGTAAAAAAGAAAATGAACAAGTTTTTCCTTCAAGTTTGATATGAGTGCAATCTACAAAAGATGCAGATAATGACTAAATCTATAAAACTACTATCAGTTGTCAAATATGTAAGATACACAAGCTCAATATACTAAATGAAGATCATGGTTGCGATCTTCTTAGTTTATTGTAAAACAACTCACAAGCTGGACAGGACCAGCACTTCCAGACTTGAAGCTTTATGCCAATTACAATGTTTAGTTCAATATAAATGATACTTACTTTTCATATAATGGCTGTCTTTGCCAAGGTTGCTCAGATTCAAAATATTCAAAAAGTAGCTCTACATCATTGGACCCTCTCATGTCAGCTGATGGAAACTCCTCTTCAGCAGAAGCTGAAGACGGCTCTGATTTACTAACCTCTTTCTCATGTGGCAAAGAACTTGCATCAGAAGTGCAAGGCTGAGGAAATAAAACTGAAAATATTGGAAGATGCCCAATGTGAGAGGAGCTCTGAAATGTTTCAACAGTCTCACGAGTCTCCAGAACCCCAGAAGTAGGAACCACATTGCTATTGTTTGTGGGACTTTTAGAATCTCTGAACAGCTGAACAGCTGACAAAAAGGGAACAAAATAGGCACGGAATGAGAAGCGATCAACACCCAGTCTATTTGAATGTTCATAATCTTCTGCCCTTATTTCTAACCCATAGCTCCCAAGTTCCTCATACCACTGCCACAGGCATCCCAATGAGATATTAGGTATCTCATGTCTGCACAAACACGGCCCAGAAATCTGGTTCTGTGAGCATATCTCACAGCTTATTAGATTCGGCAGACGACAAATAACTGGAGAGGAAAAGTGGAGAAGCCTTTCAAACTCAGCAATTGGACCACCAGTGGCTATCTGAACAGCGTCAGATGCCAGTTGCATCCTCCAGGCATGATTCACTGCTTGCACAATATTGGTCAGGTCAGTTTTAACTGCAGAAGAGTTTTGATCTTTAGATTCACTAATCAAACAATCAGCTATAACATGCTTGCTATTTTTCTCCTTGAATGTACAGGCAATTGTGTTCTTCAACTTCAGTGTATAGTTTTCATCCTCCTGAGAAGAACTACTTTCAGAACTCAGGGCTGGGCTTATCATTCCAATATCCAGCAAAGAAATAGGATTTTGAGAATTGGTAACAGCTTTCTCATCAATGTTGTTTCTCAAAGTCCAATCCTCGGCAGCACCTTGCCCATCAGAATTTCCAGATGATAAACTGCCACATCTTTTAGAGGTTGTAGTACGAGGATCCTTGTTTCCAATCGGTATCCATTTCTGCAGATGAGATCCAGAACTATGGTTTTGCTTACTGTGTTCTGCAAGAGAAATGTCCATTGCCGTTTGAGCAAGTTCATTAATTAAAAGATGAGGAAGGTACTGTACCGGAAGCAGATTCAATTTGTCCAAAGAACAGCAGGATTTTGCCAATGAGCTATCCTGATTTTGTTCTTTCATACCAGAAACAGTATTATAAACACTTCCATGCAAATCCAAGTTTTCATGACAATCTTGTGAGTTCTTAAACAATTTAGAATTCGGAGATTCAACTGCACCGCTTTGGAACTCAAGCTCTGGACAGCCAAACTGAGAATGAGATCTTGGGACACTACTCAATCTTTTGTGCTCACTCACCCGTGTTGAGATATTCAATATGTCATTCTGATGAACAGCAATCTTTTCATAATTGTTTGAACTGACCTTGCTGGGATAAGAGGCCCCATGGGAATAAGAATTGTATTCTTGCTTTGAACCTGGACTAGTTTTTCTTTTCAACTTCCTTGAGGCCTTATCTTTTAACCGCTTTTTATCTTCAGTTTTTGATGACATATCTACCTCAGCAACACTAGAGTTTCTCCTAACAAAAGAAGCCTCTTTTAGAGTTTGTGCACCAACAGGATGTACCTTCTTAAACTCAGAGTTGCTTTCCTTCGCACTATTTTTCTGAACCTTTTGCCATACACGATTATTATTCTCCTTCCCTGTATGGCCATGCAAATTTCCACCACTTCCAAGTTTGTAGGCACTTGAACTCCTGGGCACCATTTTAGCTTGCTTACCCTTCTTGCCTGGTGCAACCACTTGTGCGTCACTGCTGCTAAAAGCCTGATTGCCATGCCTTGCTCCTTCAGTAAATTCATAGAAATCTACAACACTACTTAATGAGTTTGGATAAGAGAAATACCCCTTTCTGGGATCAAAGTCTGCTGGTTCTGATTGACTAATTTCGTTGCTCTCTTTGTCACCTAGCTTAGCATCACAACTAGTAACAGTACTATTATCACTGTTTGAACTAACAGAAACAGAATCCAAGACTCGGGAGTGTATACCAGAGAATCCGTTTGAATGTATACGGTCATAACAGCTTATCTGTAAAGGATGTGTGTCCGCCACTCCTCCATCAAGAATGGGAAACCCGTGGTCTTCAATTGGAAGCCTAATTTCAGGATCAATAATAGGACGTCCCCAAGTTAAATTCTTAACTGTAGAAGGTACCTTAGCTTCTGATAAATCTACTTCATCAATGTAGGATGTACATGTCTTTGGAGATTCAGAACAATTAATAATGCCACTATTGTTGCCTTCTAAGTCTATTATATTAACTCTACTATCTGACAATGAATCTGCTTGTGAAGTTGCATATGGTAATAATCCACCACCTTGATCCATATTGTGGTTACCACAGGCTTTTGAGGCCAAACTACCATGTCCATAATCCTCAGAGAAAACTTCTAGTTCAGCAGAGACAGCATCACACGGAAGTTTCTTATTCTGTTTTCCCTTCTTTCTTGCCTTCTTTCTCAAATTTCTCCTCACACCCTTCTCCACTTTGGAATTTTCAACAAATATGTCAGATGACTTCCAAGAATTAGATCTTTGTGGGATTAAACCAGGGGCATTTCTGCAAGAGATAGAACTTTGAGAGGAAGGGTTAATGGATCTTCCATTAAATTTAGACACTTTACTATTCAAGGTCCTGCTACGAGATTGATGCTTCACATCTGATCCGGTGAAGCTTCTTGGTGAAAATGATTTGATGGAATAAGTAACATCATGCAAAGGACCTTTCCATGCCTTCCTTTGATCAATATTAAATGCATTAATAGGTGATGGGGAAACTATATGCAGACCATCCATATTCAGTTGAGCTCCAGATCCTAACTGGTTTGAGCGATCAAGATATTCCGGTGCTTGCGCAACAATTCTCCAGAGTCCACCAGATTCAGGTAAGAGTGTCAGGACAGCACACCTAAAATTTAATAAAGGAGATGACAATAGTCAAGTAATAGCCATAATTGGGGTAGACCAGACTAATTTACTGTCAAAACATAATTGATGTTAGTGATGACCACTAGTGAGAAAAGCTTAAGCTTGAAATACATATAGACATATCTTCAAGAAAGGTATTTCTCCATTTTCCCAATCAAACTCTAGGGCAAGGAACAGAGGCAAAGAACTCAACACACCCATCTTTAAGCCGCCATATTACTAATAATTTTCACATATGGACGTAATATAGCATTGATAAAAGTGTGCATGTGTGTTGTGATACCTAGAAATTCATAAACCTCATATACCAACATATCATAAAATTTCTATTGGAGCAAACAAAATGACTCCAAACCACTGACAAGAAGGATAAAGTCTAAGAAGTAAGTGAGATTAAAAAAATAAAAAAATAAATCATTACCCAGTGATCTAATCAGTAAGATACATATGGAAGAAATACCAAGGCATGGAAAGGATGAAATATTAACAGCTTAATCATTTTATCCAGGGCATAAAATAGATTTAAATAACAGGATGAAGTCAATTATCAGATAAGCAAACAAGCAAACAAATACATCAGCACATCGTTGACAACAAAAATATTTTACCTCTTATCAAAGTTCCTTGAGTTGAGAGTAGGAATTTCAAAATCCTGAAAAGAGGACAAAAATCAACTGAAATAGTCAGAAAATGTTAAACCAACAACAAAAATGAAAAGTAATGTTATAGACGCAAATTACTCATTACAGTAAATGTGAATTATATTACCTCTGAAGATGCTCTGAAATTATCTTGTTGTAAAGACTTCTTTAATGAGTAACACTTTCCTCCAATAACAGCTTTTTGGTTATCACTATGGGTTCTTTCGACATCGCAATGCATCTTCTGCTGTGCCTTTATAATTCAACGACAACAAAACATTAGAAAAGTGTATGCATAATTTAACTGACCTCAGATGCTCCACGAAGAGTGAAATCTTTCAGCAAAATACAATAATGACACTTGCATTTGAATCATACCATGTGACAAGTCTAATGAAGTTACCAAAACAATAATAAAAGTTGGATTAATTTGGTTATAAAAGTTGAATTAAAGAGTGCAGTGACAGTTGTTATATGAGAAGTACTACAAAAATTTGAAATCCAATGAAATAATGCATATGTTGACCAAAGATGAGCGATACCCAGAAAACATAGAACAATCAAAAGCATATCTTCATATCCAGAACAGTAAATAATGATCAAAAACTTACCAGTGTCAAAGAAACCCATTGAACAATGTGAAAAAAAAAAATAACTCTCAGATATATTTGTTTACATTCAACAAATATAAAGAGAGTTTTTTCTTTCTTTCTTTGTTTCCTTCTCTTCTTTTCTTTGTTTCTACTATGTTGATTGAATTGAAATGAATACTAAATTCAACTGAACCCCACAAATAGTGGTAAACATAAGTCAAGAACTCTTGAGAGAAAGAAGCAAAAAAGGGTTCCCCAAATTTAGGTGTGAGGCTCTTAGATATTCAGCAGAACAACAAAACAGCTAAATTTGCCTGTGACTTCCCTTTTCTTAGATATCAAACGCTAAAAACCAGTAATTTACTATAATTTCGACATAGAAAAAAGGATAAGTAAATATGTACATCTGGGTCATGCTATGTTACCGGTCTGGTAACGTTACCAGGATTCTCAAAGCTTACTTTTAAAATACAAAATCATTTTCAATAACATTTAACGTCATACCAATAACATTCTAACACTGTCAAACATCAAACAAGCTAAGATACAGATACATATATCAAATGGGTCATATAATTAGAATACCATAAATTTTACTAAATTAGTCATATCATGAAATAAAATAAAATAAAAATTTATAGCATAAATACTGCATGAAAATTAACAGCCAGTACCAAGACTTAGTAATAACCAATATCATAAAATTCTCTAATGTTGCAAGTTTCTCAGTTAATTATATCCAGGAATACCAAGACAGGTGGTAACATTATACACCTTGATAACAATTACAGAAATCTATAATATTGGACCGGTAACGTTACCTAGATAATAAAGGCTCAAAGAAAACAATATATTATTTTCAAATAAAATTAAATAAAACCCCGGTATCCTCGCAATCCCCTTTTGAGATACTATTCCAGTTACCAGGTTACCAGCTCCGGTAACATACTAGTCCGATGATATCAAGAGAGTTGAGAACGTTACAAGTGCCCCAGAAAAATATCATGAGATATTATTGGTAAAGTTACCGGATTTTACTCCGGAAAAAATAGCAAATAATTCCCCTGAATCGCTGGATAAAAGCAAGCTCCACCTAACCAAAACCCGTCAATCTAAAATCAAAAACTGAAGAAAAAACTAACCATAAATATAGGATATGCTGCAGTCTTGGCCTGAAACTCAAAGCTCTGTTTTTCATCAAGCAAGAAGCTTTTAGCTTTTTGGTTTATTGGGTTTGTGCAGAGTAACAGGGAGATGAAAAAGGGTGGTTATGGAGATGGGTAGTTTTGAAATGTGAAAAAAATGGTAAAACTCTGAGACTGGGAGTTGAGTGTTGAGACAGGATAACTACGAGAGTCAATCAATCAATGGATCAAAAGCTTCAGCTTTGGCTTTGGCTTTCACTATTTGAATATTATTATAATAATAATAAAACTATAATCAAAGGCAACTGAAGTGAACTGAGGTGAGTTTGATCCTCTGAGGCCCTTCCTAAACATGAGCTTTTGTTACCTATCAATTCATTTATTCATTCACCTTGGAATTTTCATTTGCATTCAAAGGAATTTAAAGCAAAAATGTCTAGCTTCAAGAATCACGTGTCTCCAAATTTCAATATTCTCCCTTTCAGTCCAACATTCTTGTTCATTTTTTTTAGATACAAATTCTTTGATTAATCAGTATGTCAACCACACTAATTATCAGCAATAAAGAATAATAGATATTTTATAGAAACCTAATGACTTAGTACAGTGATAAAGATCTTGAATTTAGAAGTATGTTTTGTCTCAAATCCAAATAAAAAATATATTTTATAAAAAGTTTATTGAAACATGCTTTAAATGGGAATTTTATCTCTTTATCTTAAATTTAATTAGGTTAAGTAATTTTTTGATTATTTTTAACATATGTCTTAGGAAATATATTAAGGCCTCAAACAATACGTATTTATTTTATTTTAAAAATTATATTTTTTATTATAAACCCTATTTAACATAATAAAATAGTTAATTTAATACAATTTCTGAGATATACTAATGATTTTCATGATAAGAAATTATATTTTTTATAGTCTTAACATATACCATTAAAGGCACACATTAAGACTATCCATTTTTCTTAAGTAAGTCTATATAAATTCTCAATAATGCTTTTTGCTTTTTTCCTTGAGTAAAATAATTTGAACTGATGTCTTAAGCATTAAAGATTATTATTTAATGAATTTTAATCAATAAAATTATTTTTTTATAAAATTTTAATTATGAAATATAGTTTTTGAAAGAAATTATACCAACTTCGATGTGTTAACATATACTTTTAAAACACTTGTTAAAAATACTATATTAAATACATTTATTATTTTAAAATTATAATGATTAAAATAATTTTATATTAAATATATATAGGTTTTGGATCTTTTCAATTATTTTTTTACGTGAATTTTTAATCATTTAATTATGAGTTGACAATATCAAATATCACTTTTAAATTAAAATCAACCACTATATTACATGAGATAGATAATTTGAAAATTTAGATGCATTTTTTTTATTACAACTTTAACTTGAAACATCTCATCCCCATAAAATATAAATATATATACTTTTATAAAAAAAATAAAAAACTATAATCTCTATGATTTATTAACAAAATCTTTTCTATGTGTTCAATTAAACAATAACAATATTTTATATTTTAATTATGTTGTAAAGGATTACCAAGATTAGTACAATTTCATGTAAAACATGTAGTGTACTTTGAAAAATTGGACATTAAAAATATAATTTTATTTATCTCTTTTAATACAAATTATTAATAATAATATAAAATAATTAAAATATAATAAATTACTTTAAATATCACTAGAATAAATTATAATATAATGTGGGAAAGTTGAACTCATCGATGCCATCCAGGTACATATTTCAAAGGCGCGTCTGGACAGAAGCTTGCGTGACGTAACCAGGTTGGGAATCGAACGTGTCAAGCGTCGTGGACACATATCAATGGTAATAATGAAGTACGGAGGAGGCATGTTAGGTGACCGTAACGCTAGAAAGGAAGACGTATTGTGGGGCCGACGTGTCAATCAGAAAATTGGCAATAATTGAGGATGACGACACGTGGCAGGTAAACATGTGACTCGGGTTACAGGTGTTTGAGTGAATGCAATAGAATTGTGGATTGTGGATTATGATTCATTAAGATTCCCGGTACTGGATCTGGATTACGAATATCTGACCGTTGATTACAGTCATGAGTAACTCTGAAAAGGGTAATTATTCTGACGGGGTAAATATATAGATACCCCTAAGGTTTGATCTAAGTAACAATCTTACCTTTATTATTAATAAAGTAACATAAACATCCTCAGAATTGAAAAATATGGGGTCTTAATCCATTAAATTAGGGGTCTTAATATTATTTAAAATATCAAAATGGGGTTTTTATGTTACTTTATGAATAACAGGGGTGAGTTATATTAGACCAAACCTTGGGGGTGTTTAATATTTACCCCTTATTCTGACACCGCAAAGTTGGAATTGATAGAAAAAAAAATATAAAAATAAATAACTAATTTTTTTATAATTGTTTTGAGAATTAGTAATATTAAAAAAAAGTTTTATTCGAAGTTCTATTTAAATATCAAGAAGCAAATTAACACAAGAATTCAATAACTTAACAGTTTGTTCAACAATTCAATAAAAGTTAATTACTAAAAATGGATAAAACAAGTGAGTTATAGATATATTTTACTTAATAAATTATATATGTTATAGATTTTTATTTTTGTCAAATAAATTTTTAAGTTATTGAATTTGATAATTGGATTCATACTCAACATTACAAATATATTTAGATAAAAATATCATTATTAAAAATTTAAAAGAGTATGGAGAGTATTTTTAAAAGTCGATATAGCCCATTTGTTCTAAAAATTATTTCAATGTTTATTTTGTTAAAGAATAAATATTAAAGTAAATAACACATATCTTTTTAAAGATTTATCGAAATCTTATATGGTAACATGTGGTTTTGAAAATTTTACAATGCCCTATTAAATTTTAATATGTTTTATAATTATAACTTAATTTATAGACCATTTTATTGTGGGTGAGGTTTCTACGTCTATTATTTAATAAAATGTGAAGCTATTTGCACCAAAAAATATACTACGAACGCCTAGTTTCTAAAAACAATTTTTTTCTCAAATCATTCATAGTTTTGAATAGGGGTAAATACGTAGACACCCCCGAGGTTTAGTCTAAGTAACAAACCCATCCTTATTATTCATAAAGTAACATAAACACCCTCAGAATTGGAAAACATTGGGTCTTGACACATAAAAAAGGGGTCTTAATGTTACTTAAAATATCAAAATGAGGGGTCTTTATGTTACTTTATGAATAACAGGAGTGACTTTGTTACTTAGACTAAATCCTGGGGGTGTCTATGTATTTACCCCATTTTGAATATGATCTGTGCAATATTATGTCATTTCATGTTATTGTAATTGTCAAATAACTTGTTAGATCTAAAATCATTTAATCCTTTTGCAAAAAAGATTGTTGAATGAACAGTGATTCGATGCAGTTTGGGCCGTGACGGTGTTGAGTATTGATTGATCTGGCTTGCAATGTTATAAAGAAGTTAGGAAGTATTATCGAATTACAATAAGTTTGAAAAATAACCTACAAGTCGAAAATTTAAATGTTATAATCATATATTATTGTTTAATATTTGTTTTTATTTTTATTTTAGGTTTATAATGTTTGACAATTAATAGATCTTTTTGGACATGCTAGCTGTCGAGTATTGTAGATCAACGACAAAAAGAAAATGTATTGAGCTATTGATATATTCAATGCAGCAACAGATGTAGGAAACAGTTGAAGAATTCAAAAGACAGGTGAAAGTACGAGTTAAGATGACAACTCAACAACTCTCTGCAAACCATGATCTCCCACAACCTATCCATATATTGCGCTCAACAGGTACAGATTCTGAGCAGTATACGCAAGAGAATCTTGAGTTTATCAGAAGATATTACGGGCAGATAAGACAGAGGAATACTTCGTGGAAAAATGACAAACCCAATAAGTCTAATGATGTGTGGGAAGAAAATATTAGTACAATTATAACATTTAAATTTTGAATACTTAAAACTATTTTTCGACAAATCCCAAGATATAATAGAGAAAGAAAACATTTAGTTACTGTTATTTTTGCAACTTTTAGGTGGCGGTGTATAAAACTTTAATTTTAATTTTTCATTAATTAGTTGTGTTGAACATATGGGTGTTGAGGGTAGTTTATTAGTGTAAATGGCTACACCCTTCTACTCTTTTTAATTTTTACTTTGACACTCATTTAATATCCACCCATCTCAACTTAAAAGTTAAAAGTCATTGTTTTCTATTTAAAGCTTTATGAGAAAATAAAATTAGAAATATATATTAAAATTATAAAGAAGAAAATTATATACTAAGAAAAAGATAAAACAATAAAAAGGTATACATCTGTTAGACCTTATTATATTATATTTTTATTTTGCATTCTTTCAAATGGGTATGATCTTATAAAAGGGGGAGGGAGATAGTGGGATGAAGAGGGGGGGCAGCATGATTGTGATTATCAGTGTCCTACTGGTGCCTTTTTATCTATTCACTCAGAAGACCCAAATCTTTGTACACAATTAAGAAATGTGCAACAACTATTGTACTTCAACTGTATATATACATATACATAAACTAACACTTTTCAAAAAAAATATTTTGTATGATCTTTCAATAATATAAAAAACTATATAAGGAGAGCAAATGACTCCATCCTTTATTTGGTGATTAATGGATGGAGGTGGGTGTCAAGTTAAGAAAAAGTATACATATTGTAGGGGAAACCTCTTGTTAGGTGGTTATTTTCATAAATTTTCATGGTTATTAATAGACTAATATTATAAATCTAGAGTTATATCTCAAATTTTACATCTCAATTAGTATAGAAGTTATCGATAATTATCAAGTATATTTTCTGATTATATAATAAACTATATAATCATTTTAAATTAATATCATATCTCTTTGGATACATTATTTGAGATATAAAATTTTGATATGTACTATTATTTAAAGAGAAATATTTAGATGAGTATGACATACCATATTATTATAGTGATCTGATGGGCCTAATCATTCATATTTTTTCATGTGTTAATTGGTAGTTGAAATCTTATTTGTTCCTACCCCCTTCCCCCCTTTCCTTAGTTTTCTCAATCGAGAATCTTGGTTAGGGTTTTATTTGATGGAAACTTAAAAAAATAAATTTTAATTTTAAGTGTAATTTTAAAAATAACCCCACTCTAAAAAATTAATTTTCATACCATAACCCTCTTTTGAAAACACCCTTAAAAATAATGCTATTTTTAGTTGTCGAGCACTAGAACAGTAGAATACAAGTAGTTATAAAGTAATAGCGCTATAAAGTTATAAGGGTAAAGCTCTCTACAACTATGGAGTAAAACAAATAGTTATTATATGGAAATGTTTTACAAATTATTATTTTTTAATACTATTAAAAATATATTTTTAAATTTTTTCATACTAGATAGACTCATCAAATTGGCAAAGTAACATGTGAGTTTATCTTATATATATTTAGTTTTATTTGAAGAAAAAAAAAAGTAATAATGGAGGAATTTGGAAATCTTCAAAACATTGCAGGGTTAAAGAATAAAGAACGTACAGTGAGGGGTTGGAAGATTTTTTATTCGAATCTTATCAAGTTTTGACACTATCAATCCCACAGGCATTAATATTCCAGATAGGACGCCTTCATTGACTTTATTAAATTCTCGACAGACCGAAATGGACTTCCCACGCCAATGAAACTGCCAGGAATTTACATCTTCTTCGTCTGGAACTGCTTTATGTTCTCCTTTACAGCAATTAAAAATGGAACTCTGAAGAAATTTCCAACTTCATATTCCTTCATTAACATTATTTTATTAGGATAAACATCAAACGTACAATCTGGGAAGTGGGAGTCGTTTTTTATACCAATAATATAGAGCCTCTTGTTCATATATATCCCCTTTTGCTCCCTTCCATTGGCAAAGTGTTTGTTTGTTTGTTTGTTTACATAATTTTCCAGGAAATTTTAAGCAGATTCTCAGGCTATTTTTCCAGGAATATTTGAAGATGAATATGAGGGATTCTGATGCTGTTGCAGATGATCATTTTCAGTTCATGAAGTCATATGAGACAACCCCAGAAAGATTTTCTTCTGTTTCTGAGCCTGTTAGCTCTGTTCAAAGCCCTTCTTATTCCTCATATGCAACTCCCAACAACTTCCAAGCCAGTAAGTTTTTATTTTTAATTTTTAATTTTTATTATTAATTCTGCTTTACCTGATTTTGATATATAATGTTAAATAATTTTTCTGATTTTGATTAAAAAAGAAAATCATTTTATATCAAATCAGTTCACCCAGATTTTAAGAAAAAAAAATACAGGAACTGATGAAAAATTGTGAAATAACCTTAGACTACTTTAGATTTTGTGAAAAAAAAAATTATATGAAATATTATATACATCTGCTCATGTATTTTCTGAATTTATTTTATATAATTTCTAATTTTAATTTACATTTTCTTGAGCGTAAAACAAATAATTTTAGAAATGAAAATGTATAATACAATGACAGTCCGAATATGTTAACCTTTCATGAACCTTTCATTTTCTCTTTTTTGTTGAGTATATGATATATGTGCTAGTTACCAAAATTGCAGGTAAAGAAGATGAAAAGATTTGTAAAATGAAGAGATTTGATAGCAAAACCACCAACTTTGCATGCAGAATCCGAGATCATGGTAATCTATTCCTAACCTTTTTAGCCAAAAACAACAAATATATAAATTTTAAGTTCTAATGAATATGCGAAATTAAATTTGATGTGATTGAGTAACTTAATTGTGAAGAGTAATGTGATGATAAGATGATTCGAACTTGGAACCTTTGAATCTCATACCATACTAATGATTAAGAAACTATGTAATTAAATGATTTTTGTGAAAAATTGCAGTGAGAATGGGGCCAAAGTTTTCTGAAACAGTGAAGGGGAAATTGAGCTTGGGGGCAAGAATAATTCAACAAGGAGGGAGGGAAAATATATTCAAGAAAATGTTTGTAGCAAGAGAATCAGAGGAGCTGTTGAAGGCCTCACAATGTTATTTATCAACCACATCTGGCCCTATTGCTGGACTCCTTTTTGTTTCTACTGAAAGGATTGCATTTTGCAGTGAAAGATCCATCACTCTCTCTTCTTCTTCTGGACAAGTCATTAGAATACCCTACAAGGTAACTAAATTTTCTCTCTTTCTTGTTTTTCAATATTTAAAAGAGTTGATTACAGCGGGTACTCTTGTTATTTTGTTTTTATATTAGGTGAAAACTAAAATTTTAAAAATCATTAATTTCATTCTTCGTATTTTCGAAAGTTGTGAAAGATACCTTATTAATGGATTTCGTTGAGTCAGTTTGCTAAGAAAGAGGCAAATATGCGTTGACATAATTTGTTAAAAGAGGTATCGAGTCATTTTTGTTACAAATTTATCATTATCTATTCGTTAATAGTTTAATAAAATCTTTTATTTTCGAGTAATGTTATATATACAAATTGATGTGATATAAAATGAGTGGTAAGATAAATAAAAAAATTAAAACAATAAATATTAATTTATTTATCTTACCAATCATTTGATGTGATCACTTCGTATAATTACGTTTTTCTTAAACAATAGAAGGCAAAAGACGATGAAGCTATGTGAAATTAATCCATGTTTAAGAAGTCTTTAATATTTTAAATCATGTTAAATTCCATAGATATAATGTGATCATGATCTAATGAAAGTGGTGAAATGTGATATTTGTATATAGGTTATGATACCAATAAGGAAGATCAAATGCATCAACCAAAGTGAGAATGTGAACAAGCCAGAGCAAAAGTACATGGAGATTGTGACTGTGGACGATTTTGAATTTTGGTTTATGGGTTTCTTACGCTATGAAAAAGCTTTCAAAAACCTTCAAAAGGCCATTTCTATGGCTAACCAAGTGAAAATTTAGTTAGGTTTTGAAGACAAATTAAAGCTTAGCTTTTACATGCAATTTTGTGTTAAAAATTAGAGTTCGTAGACAATTAGTAACCAGATAATAGATAGAGTTATACTTCTATTTGAGTTTGTGTTGCAATGTTGATCCCATCAATTATACTTAATTTTTTTTTGGTAATCATACTAAATCCTATGGCATCTTGTACGATTTGTGTGTAATTTGTTGGTTTTTACAGCGGGGGTCATGCACGTGGAAGGAATCAAACATCTTAAGTCTAATGTCTTCACCACTTAGTATAAATTGAACAATCTCATTTCTCCAACTTTTAATAAATTAATACATAAAGCAACAATTCTTAAAACGCAAACATCCAGGAAATAACTCCACCAACAACATCCAGCACTCTCACACTCTCTGAAACGATAAACACAGTCACCCTTATTCACGCACAAGCATCAAACCATAAACTCAGTTGCCCCAGCTGCGGCCGAGCCACCAAATTCCAGCCAGTCAGCGAGTAACCCAGTAGCGAGCCGACAACAGTGAACAATGCACTCAAGCATGGCAAAGCCAATCCACAAAAAAAAACTGATTCGTGTTTCGCTTCCAAAGTCAGTCATCTCTGCCCATGCCCAAGTGTGAACCGGAGAGGAAAACCATTGGAAGATAGGGGAAGTTAGAGATTAACAGCGCAGTCAAGAAAAGAAATAAATTGCAATTGTAACTGAGAGAGGGACATGAATGCGCGGGAGAGGGGAGTCTGTGCAACGGTTTATCTTCATTTAAAAGTAAGATTTTATTTATCTTATTTGAAATACTGATGTTAAGGAAGGGTAAAAGTGTCTTTTCATATTTCCGTTAGTGTTGAAACTAACGATCGAATAAGTTGAGCTAATCCTTAGCCCTATGCACATCTCATGACTTAAAGCCCTGCCGCAGCCGCCCACCACCACTGCTGCCTTTGCCCAGCCAAATTCCGGACAAGCTGCCGACTGTCCAGCTGCAAATTTTCGGCGCATCTCCAGCCAGTTCCAGCAACAGCATTTGAGGTGCACAAGTCCTCCCAGCATTTCGTGTATTTTTATTTAATTTTGATAATACAATTAAAAATTTATTTTAGTTTTATTTTTTGTTTAAGAAAAAAAATCAAATTTTGGTAGGATTGTTTTTGTCATTTTATTTTAGTAGAAGTGGTCTAATAAAACCCTTAAATTCAGAGCCTCAGGAGGCCACTGGACTTTGAAGCTTCATGGAATCAATGTTGGATTTCGAAGAAACGTTGGTGAGTGTTGATGATAAGGAGACTTTATCATCATCTACTGGCTACAAATTGGTGCCATGGTTGAGTTGGGAGGAGTGGGATTCTGTTAGAGAATCTCTCTTCTCTTCTACAGACAAGAGCAGAGTTGTTTTCGCTCTTGATAGAGTAAGTTACAACTTCACTTATCAAAGAATCTGTTTATTTGATTGTTTGTTTGCAATGAAATCCAATAATTTTAGAAGTTTTTGGTTTATAGATATCAACATGGAGAGGCAGAGGATGTCTACCTGTTGTGATTGATGTGACGGCTTCGATCATTGAAATTCAGCTCAAAGATCCTTATTACAGGTAATTTCTTTGATCCCAGGTTAACAACTTTAATGTCTTCTTTGATGTTATTTTTTAATGAAAGCACTAATTATATAAAGTGAGTATTGGAAGTTTAAGTTGTGAGTATCATATTTGGCAGGTTTTATCGCTAAAATTTGATGAATACTCATGCGGGTATGAGATAATTGTTAATTCGTATTTTGGTTTGATTGTAGAGATCAAGAGGAGCAACCAACTGATGTTATAGTTTCAGAGCAATTGCTGGCCATGTTGTATTGTATGGCAGTTTTGAGGTTAGATTACTTTGTTAAATTCTTTATTATTCCTTCATTTTGTCTGTCTCTTATGACATATTGTCATCCTTTTTTCTGTAATCTTATTTTAGTACACATGTATGTGCAATAATTTAATCTTGAAACATTGATTCCTTTCCGATACCATAACATAGCTGGTTTGCATATGTTCTATTGTAATCTTTCTCATAACAGATGAAACTAGCATTTATGTCATGTAATGCTGAAGTTCTGTTTATCAGGCTATGAAACAATTTTGTGTTGGACCAATCAGTGTTGGATAATTATTAGTCCTAAGAGCTTAATGTATTAGAAAGGATTCAAAATAATGTTTAAACTGTAACTCATCCCCTTATGTGATTTCTTTAATCTAATTGACAAGCTTGTAATGTGACATATATGTTGGTCTAGAGTCAAGCAAGCTCATAGGTTGTCCAAATACATAAAGTCAAGCCTCAAATTTGATTAATAAATTTGATTTTGTTATTATCATTTTTTGTTTGTGTGTTGAGGGGAGAGGGGTAGGTTTGATGGGGAATTCTCAAGATTCAAATGGAACCTCTTACTCTAATATCATATTGTGTACATTTTAATGTTTAAGCTTATAGAAAATAGTCCAACTGTAATATTTAAAGGCAGATAGTCTTAACTTTATCAACACCCTAAAGATAGTTCTGTGTCCCGTTTTGTTCAAATTTGAGAATGAATTTTCGACTTCTATCATGCTGCTTCATTGAGCAACAAGTAGATCAGAAATAAAGGAAAAAATTTAAAAGGCACTAGCACAACTTTCATGAAGCATACAGAGATAAAGTAGTTGCTTAATGTATGCAGGGTAGATCATGTTTTGCTAATCTGATTTCAGGGAAGGAAAATCTAACTTTCACTGTAAGAGAGTTTGACTCTTTATACTCTTTATTTAGTTTCAACTGGCTAATTTATTATTCATGACTCTGATTGGAATTGAACATCTACTTGATTGGCACTTAAGACTTGATTGATTTTGTTGGATAGTTTTTGTGTGTAATGTCAACATGACAATCAAGAAGATTAAGCTTATACACTTTAGTTGTCTCTAAAGGCTTGTGAACTGCGTTGTTGAGAAGACACGAAGAAAAACAGAGGTTTCAATTGCAGAAGCTGCAACTATAATTGGTATTCCACGTAACCTGATTGATGTTCGTCACGGTAAGTAGTTTCTGCTTATTGTTTGATATGTGATATGATTATGTTACTTGCTCATCAGTTGTCTCATTCATAATTTATGTTCTAAAACTTGATGTAACCAATAGTTTGGGCTAAAAAGTTTCATCTCTTTTTGTACTTGTTGCGTAATATGGGACAATTATGGCTAAATTCTACCCTTAAAAAAAAAAAAAAGAGGGGAGGGGTGAGACCATATTAATGTGCAATGCAAAAGTTGTTCCTTATATTCCATTTTTTTTCTTGAACTGTGAACTCATAGATATGTTTTTCTTTCTGGTGTTGCGACTGTAGAGGGTTCTCATCGTGATCTCCCTGCGCTTCAGGTAGTTCGGGATTGCTCAGATAAGGTACGCTTTAGTCTTGATTTTTTCTATATATTTTTCTACGGCTTCTTTTTATCTCTTTCCTAATAATTTACTCAAGGTGTTAGAAGTGTTGTCCATTTTAACCACTGTTTTGAGTGTCATGGTTTATTTTGTCGCGGTATCTTGTACCGAAAACTTCTCTTCCTAGGTCTTAGTGAACAAGGGAAAGGTCTAGGGATTTCTGGATATCAAAAAAGAAAAAAATTGAAAGGACTTTGCTTTATTCTAGTATGTCTCTTTTTTTATGTGTGCTTGGGATGAAGAGTTGGGCATGATCTTCTTATCTTTTACTAAACATAGATATTTTGAGTTTAAACATTATTCTGCTATGTCTTGTAGCTTCTTGTCTTTCAACTTTTTTCAAATTGACCTAAATAAAAGAATACTGTAAGATTTAATGATTCTCAAAATGCTTTAAGTGAATAGAACCGTATGAAAATTTGGAAGGGAGAAACCTTTGAAGTTTCAAGAAATTAATGTTTGAGGAAATTGTTACAGAACTTGCACGTAATTCTGTTTGAGCACACATATCACTAATTACAGGGCTTAGATAATCAGTACTTTAGTTCTCTGTGCATCTTTTATGCTGGTTCTAATTTAAAATTTGTAAAGTTAAAACATAGCAGAGCTGATGTCTGCTAATTTCAGGCGTTGCATTGGTTGAAGGCTTATTACTGGGAGCCTCAAAAGAAGCAGATCCCTTTACAAAGGGATGGAATTGCTGACATAAGAAGAGATATTAGATCTAAACTGCAGGAATTGGCTTTTTGCTTGAAAGTTATGCACGGTTTCGAGCTTGGTTCTTCACTCATAAAAGGAAAACGTATGTATGACATTCTCCTTACTTTTCAAATTTCTAAAAAGAACTTGTATTTTAATTTTCTTTTCTATTTTAGTTAAGTTGTGCCTGTCATGACTGGACCTTGAGTTAATTTTCTTCTCTACTAGACACGAACATTAGTTGACATTTTCCCATGAATTTTGCATTCTGTTTCTGCTATGCTAGCATATGGCTGACACTGCATGTGAGATGATTTATCCATATTCTATTTTTGATATCCGTATATTTTGTTTTGGATCTGCTTTTCT
>JANKKC010044954.1:0-23743 GCA_026225755.1 Bursera bipinnata
CTAAAAAATCTTATTTGTCATCCTACATGTCAACTATACAGGCTCATGCTTCAGAATTATATAGATATATAGATTGTTAGAGATTTACTTCCGCAATAAGAATATAATCAACATTAAATATTTTATAACCATATGATGTACTTGTTAAGGTTTACGTTCTCCGTTAGAATCAAGTCGGAGTAAATATATAGACACTCCTAAGATTTAACCTAAGTAACAGTCTCATTTTTGTTATTTATAAAGTAACATAGACACCCCCATTATTAGAAAATATGAGGTCTTCACATGTAAAAATAAGAGTCTTAATATTACTTAAAATATCAAAATAAGAGTCTTTATGTTACTTTATGAATAACAGATGTGAGTTTGTTACTTAGACTAAACCTCGGGGGTGTCTAGTATTTACACCGAATCAAAGTTCTTGATTATGATATGTTTAGGTTTAATGTTATTGGTATTTGCTTTGCTGGGCATATTTGGTTTGTTGGGTTCGTGTTGTTGAAGCTTGTTGCGTTCACGTTCTTGGAATTAAGAGTTTTGTTTAGTATTTGTTATGTTTGAAATTTCCATTTTACCATTTCTTTTTTCATTAAAAAAAAAAAATTCAAAAAAACTAACAAAAACCATCAGCTAGGGTTTATTGATAAAAACACATAAAAGTCAAAGACTTTGATAAGAATACAAAAGTAATGTTTCCATTAATTGGGGTTTATTATTAAAAATACATAAACATCAAAGACTTTGATAAGAATACAAAACTATGTTTCCATTAATTGGGGTTTATTGTTAAAAATACATAAACATCAAAGACTGATACAAATACGAAACCACGTTTCTAACTAATATTACGCCAAAACTAGGGGTAATTTATGATTTTATCCCATTTACATGTCACCTTCCATAAAGTCCATTTGACTTTGTAATCAAGCCGTCAAGTGCATAAGCGAGTAATTATAGTTGTGGTATGTCTTATGTGTGAAATTAAACATTTTTATTAATTAATTTATGAATTTTAAAAAAATTTAATTCTCGGTTGAATATCAATAAGCTTATCAAAGTTTAATATAAAACTAAAATATTAAAAAAAAATGATATATGTTAGACGTAATATCAGTCGTCAAAAAACTCGAAACAAGATAATGAAAATAACTTAAATGATATTAAAGGATAAACATAACCGATGAAAAGTTCTAGATTAACCGGTGACTAAGCGTAGATTTCTCATGAAATTTCCAGCTCATTTCCATTAAAGACAAAATTACTTTTCAGATTTGGCAGAGAGCGACCAAGACGGTCTACTCGCCTGAACTTGCAGTGAGGGACACGACTCAAGACCTAGTGGTTAAATCTCACGGTAACTTCCCTAACTCTGTGGCGGTGGAAGTAAGTATAAAATTTTAATGAATAACGAGAGTGGGAAAAGTTTTGGAAATACTAAGAAAGTAGTGTGAACGCGATATCTTTTCCAAGATTCCGCAATCCTTCTGGATAAGCCACCACGAGGTTAGCACACGCCTCCCGACCTGTTTCAATAGTAACCTTACACGTCGATATTTATCGAACGGTTGGAAATGGATCCTTGCCTCGCTGGAACTATTGTAATAGTCTCTTCACCTTGTGTATATAAACAGAGGACCCCTCATCCTCTTTGAGCTACCACTTCTTGCTTTGCTTACGAGATCAAATCTCCATTGTTGTGATTGCTTTGCGCAGCTTCCATTACAATGATTTTGAAACCCGTTTCAGCTTCTTCTTCCCTTACAACCAAGCAAGTGGATAGCCATGGTCTGATGGGGATGAGTAGCTCTTTTGTTGGTTCCTCCACCTTAACGTCATCTTCCAATCTGTCTTTCCGGCCCAGAATGAAAACCTTAAAGGTGTCTGCGACTATAGAAACCAATAACATGCCACTTACAGGTGTAGTGTTCCAGCCATTTGAGGAGGTCAAGAAAGAGGTTCTTGATATTCCTGTTTCACCTCAAGTTTCAATTGGTCGCCAAAAATATGCAGCAGATTGTGAGGCTGCAGTGAATGAGCAGATTAAGTGCGTTGCACTGCAATTTCTCTTTGAAATTCTTATAGTCAACGTTATATATCGTTCTTCTGCCTTGATTACTTATCATCTGATTATTAACTTTCATGGTGTGTGTTGCAGTGTGGAATACAATGTGTCCTATGTTTACCATGCCCTGTATGCATATTTCGACCGGGACAATATAGCTCTCAAAGGCCTTGCCAAGTACTTACACAAACCAATATAATATATTCCTTTACCACGTCTTTTATCTACACTAATTGCATTAAGTGATGGGAAATTTTTGTTGTAACCAGATTTTTCAAGGAGTCAAGTGAAGAAGAAAGAGAACATGCTGAAAAGCTAATGGAATACCAGGTATTTTCCCAGTTCCTTTGTTCTCTTTATTTGTCAAAACGGTACATATTTATTTGAATTATCTTCGATTGAAATGTCTGATATCCTCTTGCAATTTTTCAGAACATTCGTGGAGGAAAAGTAAAGCTACACTCTATTCTGACGCCCCCTTCTGAGTTCGACCATGCAGAGAAAGGAGATGCGTTGTATGGTAAGTTTCATAGTAAGGATGCTTGTCTGTACTTGTACATACTTATACGTCGTCATGCAGGCTTAAGACATTTTCAATTTTTATGTGTCTGACTGTAAAATTTAATGCATTATTTTATTTCATGTGACTGTAGCATTTCACTGTCTATCAGGTATAAAAAATACTTCAATTAAGTTTGAATAATTTTTTGTTTTCTTTATTCAGCTATGGAATTAGCTTTATCATTGGAGAAGTTAACAAATGAGAAGCTTCTGACCTTGCACAGTGTAATACATCTCGGCCCTCTCGGTTTCATTTAGTTGAAATTTTGTAACTTAAGAGTTGTGGGCAACTAGACATTTTTCTTTTTTCTCTAGTTTTGTCCATCTCATTGTTCTTTCTGTAAAACAGGTGGCGGACCGAAACAATGATCCCCAACTGGCAGATTTTGTTGAGAGTGAATATTTAAATGAGCAGGTTAGCTTACATTTCAATTTCTGGTTTCCTTCGGCATCTGAAGCCAAGCAGCAGTTTTGGAGAGAACGCAGTTCCTATAATTTGAAAGACTTGAGTGTAACGGACTCGTTTTCTTTTGACAGGTTGAAGCCATTAATAAGATATCAAAATATGTTGCTCAATTGAGGATGGTTGGAAAAGGCCACGGTATGACTCAAAGTTTATAATAGACAAATAAAAATAATTAGCTTCTTGCAATTGCATTCTCATCTTTCTTTCGTATTCTTTTTTGGGCTCTAATAAAAGCTGCTCTCATTTTTGCAGGAGTGTGGCACTTTGATCAAATGCTCCTCCATGAGTGTTGATGCTGTTGCTGCATGATGAAAAAAATAAAGAGTTATAATTTAGTTCATGGTTTTTAGCGTACCGTTTGTTGCTGAAATTCAGGAATGTTTCTACCTGTTGAGTTCGAATATGTGAAGAATGAATAAACTGGACCAATATCGTGCAAAGTCAATGCTCAATAGTCGCCTCGCTCTTTCATATCACAGCAATTGCTAGTCAAATTTTTGAATAGCAGCACTGATGGGAGTTTGCGCTATCTATTTAATAGGTGGAGTGGGCGACTTTATTGTTTAAGCAGAGAACGAACTTATCAGCGAACTGTAGTAATAATTTAAGTAATTAAATAAAGTTGATGTAGACCTTTTTAAAGAGTAGTCTTTGTATTTTTCTTGTTTATTTTCCCTCAAGGATACAGTTTGATGCCCTTCTTAGAATTTACATGAAGTCATGTTTGATCAAAGATGCTTATGAACCACTTAGAAGTTTATTGGAACAATGAAAAATCAGTGCAAACTAGAGTTTTTACTAATCTTCTGATATTTACAATAATCAGGAATACAAATTTCTTTCTTCTCCATTGCCCTTTCCCGGGAGAGGGAAATTGCTACTCCAATCATAGCTAGAAGAGAAACTATAAAGGACTGTTGTATCAGGTTCATCAGAAGCCATAAGCCACAGAAGGGGGAACAAAAAGGTCCAGCAAAACCCAATTCTTTCTTTGGGAAGAAATATAATATAATTCAAGTTGGCCTGAAAGAGAATCTCCAATAGGAAGGCCTCTTCTTCCTTCTGGTGGTACCATTTGGAGGACAAGAAGAATGAATTATTGCCCACATCACCTGTATATCTTCATATTCTTGACAAGACTCCATGTCCTTGTAGAGACTCAGAAGCACATCCCTGTTTTCTGCAATTGTTCCCATAACAAATCATTCAGTAAACTCAAATAACACTGCTTTGCTTGTCGTAGCATTGGAAATAAATCTTTGATAACACACGAGAAAATTGAATATATGCTTCCATCAAATTGTTAAATAATTTAGTTTTACCTTTGCTCTTGCGTCTGAGGCCTGAAGTAACCTTCACAAGTATGTGCTTTGTTGAGGAGAGAAATGATTGTTTGAAGCATAGCCAGCCTCTCCACTTCCCCATCTCCACATCCTTCGTTCTCTCACTTTCTTCTTTCTCTTCATTTTATAAGTTCATTTTGTTCGTGTCCCTACTTCGCCCTCAATCATAAAATAATGCTTGAAGCAAGACGACAAAATACATCCGCCCTAGCGCAACCCAACAGTTAAGAAGACAGAGGAGCCTTTATCATCAACTCAAATTGGTCTGTAAGCTTCTGTATCCTTGATTTTGATGAAAAGACTCTTATGTCCTCCCGAAATGGATTCAAATATCAGCAAATTAAATTAAGTTGAAGTTTCGTATAACAATAGATTACCTCTTGATATTAAAGCTCAGCTTTACCTAAAAGAGTTTTTTAAGTTCTGTTCCATTCTAACGATGACTGGCCAAACATCATAATGACTGATATTACCCGGATCAGAATTTACATGACCACGAGGATTAAGCTGTTTCCAAGCTAAGCTGAAATATTTTATGCAACATCAAGGGTGAATTTGTCATTTAGAACATGGTGGGGACACTCAGGAGTGGTTTAATGAAAGATCAAAAAACAGGAACCGTGAGAAAGTCTTAAGAAGTTTATGGTCGAGATGGAAGTATTAATTTGAGAAGAAATGGACACAATGGGTAGGAGAGATACTTTGGACTTAGCTTCTTCCACTTATCCCACTTACCAAAGATTCTCAAAATTATCGTAATGCAGGAAAATAGTGATGGGTCCCTGGTCAAACGGTTGGTTGGTTTTTCTTTCAGTGCCTTTGTGTTTGTGTCCAAGTTCCTCTGTGACTCTGCCCATTAATTATTTTTTTAAGAGCAGGCTTATGGCATTGCCATTGGTGATAATTAATTTAAACTTAAGTTAGAGCGTACTTAGTTGCATTGGATTCTTTTGATATCGCTTTCCATGCTTATTTAATCTAATGGATACTACTAGTAGTAGCAAGTAAAAGCATGTGCAATGAAAACATTTTGGTACTTCAGTTTCCAACTGCTTTCCATGACATCTTTTACCTACTTGAATTCTTCCATTCAAATTCTACCTGAACAGCAGATGGTTTAGTAGTTCAGTGCCGGCGTTTTGGTTATTATCTATGTATGTTAGGTTGAAAAGATAAGTGAAGAATTAATTTATATCTCAGCCGACCGCTCGATTCGTATTTGAAATCTAAGTGAACTCAGGGAGCCTAGTAATTGCCTAATCATTATACAAATCGAGTTAGGTTTATCAAAGAGACTGAGCGTTGAGCGAACTTCACCTGGCTGTGTCACCTTGCAAGTTTTGCCTCGCTCGCTAAAACCCTTGTCTTATCATGAGTAACGAGTTCTTATAATCGGTCTTCTTTTAGATGTTCTGTCTAAGTTACTACTGCAGAGATGCGCAATGTTTACTCCATCAGCTAAAGAGCATAACTGAACCTGATATTCTTCAATATTCAACGACATCCAAAGCATAGGATGGCGAGAAATCAACCAATTAGCAATTACTTTGGCAAATTTAGCCATCTTCTAAATTTTTCAGCCCACCTAGAGGCAAAGTACCTCTACTATTGGCGAGCACTTAGGTATTCGGTAATCCTGTTGACTACAAACACTAAATCCATGATCCTTCACATTCCCAGAAACTTGTGGGTAATGAAGTGCCTTTAGATCCTTACAAATGAGATTATTATTAACCGTTATATTAACTTATGATAGGCTCGATTGCGCCAATCAAATAAAGAATCCAATTTCCGTTCATAAAAATCCAATTATTTATATCATAAAACAATTCAAATTATCAACTGATTCCAAATAAAATTTGCCTACAAATACCCAATGGTCTTGCCTTGTTCTCCTTTTCGCTTAGTGTATGTTTCAATGAAATTCAAAACTGGTGTAAAGGATATATTAGAAGTCATCTACTTATGCTGCAGTTATCTACTTCATCTGCTAATGATGTCGCCATTACCATAACATAAGTTTGTATCTTTCACTTTTGAAGCGTAGGATAGCTACCTATGCCAAGGCCCCCTACTCAAATTTCTTTTTGAGCTTGCAGTTATCGTCTTTAACATAATCATCCTAATAAGTACTAGCCTTTCAAAGGGCAATGAAGCCACATATACCCCCATCCATCTATAAATAAACAGATAAAAAACGGTATAATTGCATATTCAGTACCGAGTTTGGATGATGGTAACAAAACCCTTGCCTCTCTAGGGAAAAGCCGGCATCACCAACAGCGTGACTTCCAGGCATTAGAAGACCACTTAAAGTCTTAAGGACCCACCTAGAAATCCTTGTTCATAGCGCTATATGAAATCAAATCCAATAGAGTCGTGGGAACTAATTTGATATCAGCTCCCACCAGGCCATCAAGGCCGAGGCAATGAAACATGTGCTAAAAAATGTCACGTAGTTTTAATCCCGACGCACCTTTAGGCTTAAGCCGAATACAATAGACTTGGTTACTCAAAATTATCACAAGAAATTTAAGAGCATCAGTACTGGTACGCCAATGAAAGATTTAAGTAGTTGGAAAATAATATCCACCAAACATTAACTAAATTCAAAGAACACGGTTCAAAATTTTGCTGAAATAAAAACAAAAGATCCATTTTATCGTCAATCCTACCTTGGCTAGAGAAAATAGTAGTAATTAGCACTCATCGAATTGAAATAAACAAAAGCAGCAAAGTATATCCAACTTGTTATAAAATTCAAGCGGCAGCTTGTGCAGCCTGCCTCTTCCTAGCTTCCTCAATGATGGACAACTTGATACCCTTGCCCTTGGGAAGTGACACCCATGGCTTTGTCCCCTTACCGATGGTATACACATTGCCTAGACGAGTTGCAAACTCATGACCTGTAGCATCTTGAATGTGGATAGTCTCAAAGCTACCCTTATGCTTCTCCCTGTTCTTGATAACTCCAACACGGCCTCTGTTCCTTCCTCCAGTAACCATGACAACATTCCCAACATCGAACTTAATGAAGTCAACGATCTTGTTGCTCTCTAAGTCAAGTTTGATGGTATCATTGGCTTTGATAAGTGGGTCAGGGTACCTGATGGTACGCCCATCATAGGTGTTGAGGTATGGGATACCCTTCTGCCCGAACTGCACAGATCTAACTTTGCAAAGCTTGAACTGTATAAAACATGAATGAATTGGATGAGAATTTGAGGATGTTTACGCCCGTAATTGGTATTTTTAAGAATAAGTATATGGCAAGAGATAAAAAAGCAAGTCTGGTAGAGATGTAGGTATGACCAACTAGGCAACCAAAAGCATTATACTTCAGAAAAGAATATGTTAAGTAAATTAATAAGAAAACATTAATTTGGCAGAGCGTACAAAAAATGCAATAGACAAAAATAAGAAACCTACCTTTGCCTCATCATCCCTGAGAGAGTGAAGACGGAACCGACCCTTGGTGTCATAAAGGAGTCGGAAGTTCTCATTTGTCTTGGGGATTGACACGACATCTGTTAACATAGTGACAAAAAATATAAGATAACTTCACCGTACCTCTAAACAATAGAGCCCACCTAAAAAGCCCATTCCAAAATTTGAAACTATGCTGCAATTTATGTTTCAACATTAATAACCATACATCACATTAATTTGAAGATTAAGTGCACATACCCATGAAACCAGCAGGGTAGGTCTTATCTGTCCTAACCTTTCCATCTACAAGAACATGTCGTTGCATAAGGATAGCAATAACCTCACGGTATGTGAGAGCATACTTCAATCTGTTTCGCAGAATCAGGATCAATGGCAAACATTCCCTGGACTTGTGTGGTCCAGATGATGGCTTGGGTGCCTGCACACAGACTTAGATTAAGCAAGCAAAAAAAAAAAAAAAAAGAACAGCATTACAAGCAAACTAATATAGAGAAATGCAAAAAAATTAAGTGGCAGTCGTACAAATGCACCACCAAGCTTGTCAAGCATCCAATGCTTAGGGGCATTGAGCCTCTTCAAATGTTTCTTCAATCCTCGCGCCTGTAATGCACAAGAAAAACAGAGATTCAGAGGCAAATAATAATATTAAAAACATTAAACAAACTACTTTTCATAGTTGTATTAATACTATAGAAACAATAACAACCGATCACAAAACAAGCCAACAACCACAACAAGGCATAAAAGATAAATTAGTGTTTCTGTCAGCTTAACATAATCAGTTTAAAGAGTCATAAAACAACCAGAGAAACCAACGAAAAAATTGAACGTTCATCCCAAGAATATTTCAGGCACAACAAACATTTTCCTAAACCCAGCTATTAGTCAAAGAGATGCAAAGTGACACATGAAAAACAATCCAATCGTTGAAATTGCAAGTAACGTAAGAAGGCAAAACATACAAATAAACACAAAAGGCGCACCTCTCTCCAAAGATCAAGCCAGATCCCACCCTCAAAAAACTTCTAAAGCTCTCAATCAACTCATTTAAAAGAAAACCAAGTTCAAACTATGGACACTCTCCAAACACCTAAAACGAGTTTAGCACAGTTCCCTTTTCTAAAAAGCTTCCTAACTATAATAATAACTTATATATAAGCTAAAAATCGTTCCAAATACTACTAAAATCTAGTCTTAAACACAAAATCAAAAAATAACTAACAAGCATAAGCATATTAGCTCATTCTGAGATTTCACGATCACATAAACCCTAACACGTTTCCACGCCAAATCGGAGGCACACGGGCATGGATCCGAGATTATTGATAAACAAAAACGAAACAAAACTGAGAAGTAGGAAGAATGACATGAAGAACAAGGAGCGCAAAGGATTTGGCTAACCATTTTCGAGAGAGTCTGTCTGTTGAAGCTCTTGCCTCGCTGCGGCTGCTGGTTCTCCGCTCTGGCTTTGTGTGAGGAGTGGGCTGATTAAACCCTACTTTCTCCTTTTATAGTCAATTTGAGGGCACTAGGGTTTCGGGAAAATTATGGACCCCTGTTGTAAGTCGCTATTATAGAGTCCCCTTATAAATTTCACTAATTACACAAAAACCCCGTTATAATATAGATCCTGATTAAGTTTACTTTTACGGTGAACGCCAGTTATCTTCCTTGAGATTAACTAAAGCATCGCTTGCTCCCATGATTTTCAAATATTATAGAAACCTCTCGTGCCATCAAAGTCAAAATAATTTGACTAATTAAAAATAATAAAATATCAAAACTACCCATATTATATGGTGTAAGCTTTCTAATAGAATATGCCCTCGTATATATTTAAAACGGGGAATATACTCTGACCTCTCAATTAGATTTCAAGAAAACACTTAACCCCATATTTTTACTAAACTAACATTTATCCCCCAAAAAATTATCATTATTTTCTCAAAATTAAAACTTACCCCCCAAATATTTGGGGGATAAGTGTTAATTTTTTAAAGATATTTTGAGGGTAAATGTTAGTTTAATAAAAGTGTGGGGTTAAGTGTTCTCTTCAAATTTAATTAGAGGATTATTGTAATTTTTCCTATTTAAAATATTATTATATACTTATATAAGAAAGAATAAATTTTGTACTCATTGAATGGTACCTCAAGTAGGATCGTTGTTTGGGCTTACATGTATAGATGACTAATCGAAAAATCTCAAAACATTAGAAAATTTTTCTTATCTCCTAATTAAGTTTTAAGAAAATATTTAGTCTCATATTTTTGTTAAACTAACACTTATTCTTAAAAAATTAATGTTATTTTTCTAAAATTAACACTTATATCCCAAATATTTGAGGGTAAATATTAGTTTTTTATATATTTTTAGAGGTAAGTGTTAGTTTAACAAAAGTATGAGGTTAAATATTTTATTTAAATTTATTTGGAAGATTATTGAAATTTCCGCCAAAAAATTCCGGTCTCGTCCATGGGTCAATATATTAATTTCTCTTTTAATTTTTAATTTTTAATTTTTAAATTTAAATTTTTGTTATTAATGAAGAAAAAATGGATGTTAATTTTAATATAATATATTTTATTTTTGTACTAATACAAACATAGATTTAGAGTTACTTTTTTAATTAAATGGATTAAAAATTAAATGAATGAGAAGTTACCTTTTTAAAAATTCCTAAGAGACAAAAATTGATAATAATTTTTTTTCAAAAAACAATTATTAATAATAGAAGTTTTCTGCAAATACAAAAATATTCTAAAAAAAATAGAAATAAGTAGTGCCATTTTTTTAAATTATTATGATATTATATTAATTTTTTAAGATTTTTAAATACAAAATATAACTAGATAGCAATTTTTATTTATCCAGTTATTCTACTTTTTATTTTTATTTTTATTTATCAACTTCCTTTGAATAACAATTTAAGATTTAACAATTCGTAAAAACACTTCTAATTTCTTATTTGACTTCAAATCTACTATAGAAAATTGGGTCAGGTTTAATTAAAACTTGGTGAGATAAGTGTTATTTACTTATTTTTCATTTATTTTTTAAAATTTATTTGTAAATATAAGAAACTTGATTAATTACCATATTATCGTGTAATATTGGCTAATGATCATACATACATATATAATGGGAAAATAATACTTTCGTCCTTAAAGTTTTAGAATATCAACAAAATATTTTTCAACCTTAAACTAGATAATCTAATATAATAAAAATTGAGTAAATTATATTTGAAAAAGCATATCAGTTTGTTTACAGAACATAAAATTATCAAAAAAAATAATTTAATTACAAACACATATACGAATAAAAAAAAATTATAAAGTCATTATTTTAAAACAAATATAGTAATTGAAAATAAATTGTAATACGGATATAAACCCAAAATCATAAATCATTTAAGGTATTTTCAAACTGCAACTATAATGTTTTTTGGATTTATATTAAGTTATTAAAAGTTGGATAAGTGAGATTATTTAGTTTTTGAAAAAGGTATATAAGACATTTTACATTTTTTAAAATAATGTTTCATAATATTTTTATTAATACTTTTTTCTAAAAATAAGTTTTTAAAAAATTGGCAGGTTAGGATGGGTCATTCCTATGCTAGGTCAAGCCAAAAATTAGATTAGGTCAAACCAAAAGTTGGGCGAGGTTAGGTCTGCCTGTTGTAAACCTGACCTTTTGTCACCTCTATTGAAATGGATAGATGTTGAAAAATATGGTCGGATTATTTTTTGGGCTTTATAATGTCAAGTGTTTCAACTTAGAAAATGTTTATCTTAGTCTGCTATTATTTTTTCGATTTAATTTATGGTTTAGGAAGCCCATAATATTTTGGTTAAAAAAATATTTATTATTTTCTTGAGATCCTTATAAGGTTTATAAGAAGGCATTATTTTTATAGTCATTGGAGGGTATTTAGGTTTCCACTGTGCTTTCCTCGGGTAAGGTTTACAAGAATTAATGATTTTTGTGAACATTGGAGTGCACTTCAAGGTTTCAACGAGTTTTATTCAAGTAGGCTCATTAAGTTTGGGCTGAAATGTAGAGATGGCAAATTGATAAGGCCTTAATAGAGCATAGAATTTAAGGTTTAGATATGGTACATGGGCATATATATATTATATTTATTTATTTATTTCATTTATTATACAATAGCAATATAATCTCAATTAAAATTAAATATAATTTTAATTTATAAAGATATTATGTTTTAAATATTTAATATCCTAAAAAAATTATTTTGTTATTAATGGAGACAAAAATGGTCAATAATTTTAATATGATGTTTAACTTGTTAATACCAAAATAGACTAATAGTTACTTTTTAATCAAATATTGTTAATTAAATGGATTAAAAAGTAAATGAATGAGTTGTTACCTTTTTAAAAATATTCAAGAGACAAAAATTGAGAACAACATTAAAAAAAAAAAAAAACAAGTTTCATTAATAATACAAGTTTTATACAAATAAAAAAATAAACTACAGAATAGAAATAAATGCATCACTATACTGTAATTTTGTTTATTATTATATAGTATTAGTTTTTTTAAATAAAAATATAGCTGGATAACAGCTTTTATTTGTCCAGTTGTTCTACTTTTATTTCTATTTTTATTTATCAATTTTCTTTGAATAACAATTTTTTCTTTTAATATTTAAGAAATACATAAAAACACCTTCTAATACCTTGAGTACTTAAGATTTATAAATAGAAAGTTTAATATAGAAAATTGGGATAAAGACTTGGGGAGGTAAGTGTTGTTTCTCTTTTTTTTTTTTTTTATAAAATTTATTTGTTGATATAAGAAACTTAATTAATTACCAGTTGGTGTAGTATTGATTAATGATTATATATACATATATAATAGGGAAAATAAAAATTTAATCGCTAAAGTTTTAGGATAAAAAAAAAAACATTTTTCAACCTTAAATTCTACTGGTGCAAAAAGTAAATAGTTAATATTAATCTTTTAAAAATTTAGCATCTTATCTTCGGGGTTTTTCCTGTGTTTTTCACATGCTCGGTTCGGTTGTTCTTAGGCTGAAATGTAGAAATGGCCTAAGAATTTGCGACAGGTCAAACATGCCTGAAAAATGGCAGGCCAGCCAAGTTGAAAACTTTAAGGTCAATTTATTTAACCAAAAGTAAATAATCTAATAAAAATTTTTTTAAAAACATTGAGCATCTTATTTTTGAAAAAGCATATCAATTTATTTAAAAAACATAAAATTACCAAAAGTTTAATTTAATTATAAACACATATACAAATAAAACTGCCTAAAATCATTATTTTAAGACAACTGTAGTAATTGAAAATAAATTTGTAATATGGATATAAACCTAAAATCATAAATCATTTTCGAACTTCAACTATTATATTTTATTTATTTATATTAATTTATTAATAAGTGAGATTATTCAATTATTGAAAAAGGTACATGAGACATTTTATATTTTTGTAAATATCTTTTAGAATTTTTTTCTAAATTAATTTAAAAAAATTTGACAAGTCAGGACAGGCTATTGGCGTGATAGGCCAAGCCGAAAATTCAGTCAGCCAGGCCGGCCCGCAACAGGCCCGATCTTTTGCCACTTCTACTAGAATGGGCCAATATTAAAAAAGATGGTCGAACTATTTTTTGGGTTTTATAATGTCACAAAGTTATGTCTTAGCCCGCTTCTATTATGCCGATTTAATTTATGGTTTAGTAAGCCTATAACATTTTGGTTTAAAAAATATTTATTATTTTTTTGAGATTCTTTTAAGGCTTACAAAAAAATTATTTTTTTTAATAGTTGGAAATAAAATATTTTCTCTCATTTTATTATCACATTATTTTTATGTTTTAGTAGAAATAAGAGGTCAATTCTTTTTAAAATCAATCCAATTTTGTTTCTTTTTAATCGGTCAGTTAATTGTATTAAATCTACATAATTGAATAAATTATTGAATGTTTTTAATGATCTTAACTAACCAACTCTATGATTAATTGTCTCTTTTATCTTTATTTCTTAATTTATTTTTTTCTATTTCTAAGAATTATTCATGGTAGGAAGTAATTGCACATTCAATCGAAATTTGAAATTTGATTAAATGATATTAGATTTCAACACTCACATATTAAACTAGACACCAAAGTCCATCTAAGGGTGATGAAAAAAATCTATGCAGCATTCAGAATATTTATACTATTTCTCAAGTCTTGTAGTGAAAGTTTAAAATCCTTATAAAACAAAGTATCCGAAGCAAAAATGCCAAAGGCAAAGTATAGACAGTACAACTGATTGAAAACAATGCTGCTAACCAAAATGAAAACACAAACAACAAATTAGTACATCTAAGTTTAGAAGTGTTGCCGACTGAATATGAAGAATCCTGGCGACGGCTACACCAATTAATTACACGAATTGCTCTAATCGTGGACGATGGAATGAAGCAGAATGGATGCCTCATCAGTTGGTGGAGCCACATCTTCTGTACACAGAAACATAAAACGAAAATGTTAATCTATATTGGGGTTGTGGCATTAAATGAAAAGCTACATAGAAAGGAACAAAAAGATCAGACCTCTAAGAGGTGTTGGCAAGTGAGAGACAATGTTATCAATGATACTTCCACCACCACGACCCTCCTCTTCTTTCTTCACTTTTTCATCATTTTCTTCAGCAATCTTCACAATCTCTTCTTCACTTCTATTCTGGTTTTCTATTACTTCATCGGCAGCTTCACTTCGGTGAAACAAGTTTGATATAACATTCTTGATGAGTCCTCCGCCACCTGGATTACTACCTATATCTTCCTCTGATTTAGATGCCTCATTTTCACTTCTTCCACCGTCATTGACTTCGAAAATTTCACCTTTCCCTTGATTAAGCTCTGATGCTTTGGGGCTCAAAGGAGAGACCAAGTTAGAAATAAGATGGTCTAAAAGGCCACCTCTTCTCTCTTCAACGATACCTTGATCAGCTACTCTTACTTTCTGCTCGTTTTCTTGTTCTTCATTTCTTTCTTTATGGGGTTCTTCTCCTGTGACCAAGTTGGAGATCAGGTGGTGTATGAACCCACTTGTTCGCTCTTCTGATCCATTTTTAGCTTCATGCTCTTTCCTGTCCACGTCTTCTTGTTCCTCAACTCCATCTCTTGAACTAGCAACTTTTGGATTTGAATGCAATAAGCTCTCATCTCCTGGGAGAGGCACACTATCTTCCATATTTATCTGTTCGGTATTTTTTTTAAAAGATTTTCTCTTCAATCATATTTATAGTTGCACACATAATACCTCAGGGGACAAACGTCTGTGGCAAAAGGGTTGTTTAATAGGAAGCTGTAGTTTTGTGACACGTACTTCGTGGATTTTGTCTCTTAAAATAAACCCACCACTACGAGGATGACACACATCAGACTACTGGGCCATGTAGGAAGAAAGTGCGCTATGATCTCGAGATAGGGTCGGTGGGGTTGGCAACCGTCTCTTTTTGGGAATAGTTTTGTAATCCTCTTTGTTTTTCTTCTAAAAGAAAGAGAGAATCCACAGTTTTATGAAAGCTAAGTAGCTGCTATTGCTTATAACCTGACCATTATTATTTAATTTAAAGCTTGGAATGGATTAGACCATATTCAAATTTGATACACTTGGAGGGAAGCCAGTCGTCTTGACGAAACACTACACTCATCACCCATTTTATAAAACAAATTACTAATGCTGCCATTGCATAACGTAGAGAGGTTAGGGAGGGTGAGGTTTTATGAGATGATATGTTTTTCCGTAACAACCAATTGACTAATAATTTGTAAAATCTTTGGCTTAAAAATGGAATATTTCAAATTAAAGAATAGCTCCCACTTCAAATCTAAGGAAAATGTAGAGAAACGAGAAAAAAAAAAAAAAGAAAAGAAAACAAAAACCATCAAAGTCCTGACAAAATAGAACATTAATTCTCACACAGGCACAAATCAAAGAAAAAGCTCCATTATGCGTCTGATTTTTCATCATCTAAGCATGCAAAGTTAGTTATATTCCTCAGAACTGAAATCGTCCAATGTGAAGTATACGTGCCTCCGCACTCAGTTTCAAACTTGATCACAATTACAGATTTGATTCCCTACAATATGGAAGAAACTGACATCACCTCTCGCTTTAAAAGAAAGATGATTGGTTAACCCAACAAAAGTTTGGCAGCATTTTGAATTGTGGCGATAAGCAATTAACAGTCAAGCTTTGCAAAACTTTCACATTACAGTGATTCTACAGATCATCAGAAAATTTGCTTTTCTTCCGTGCCTCTGCCCTCTCCTTTCTTCTGGCAGCTCTTGCTATAGAATTAGCCTTGACTTTCTCCATTACAGTACTGAAACCAGGAATTGCCTCCACCAGTTTGTTGTAAACTTGGCTGCTGAGTTTGTAATAAACCTCAAACAACTCCTGCAAGGCGAAAAGCAATACGTTAAATAAGGCACATAACTTAACCAAGCTCACAGAGTCACAATATAATTAATTCCACTTTAAGGTATCTGCTAAGAAGTCCTAAGAGGTTTAAAAACTAATGTGCAAACGCTGCAAACCAAAGATCTGCATAGACTTTGGAAGTTAACAGACTCATCAAGCTAAATCAATCAAACAACTAAAATAAATGTGGAACAAGCATGACTAGACCTGAACATCATCATTCCATTGTTCGATGTAGGGAGGGCCTGTTGTGTGGGAACCAAGGGGCTCACGAAACCAATTTCCACGATATGTGAGCTGATCCATAGCTTGCTCAACACTTAGAACTTCCCATGGCCTTAACCCAGGAATAATTTTGGACAATTGGAGCCTGTCTCACACCAGCAACCAACTTAGCTTGTGATTAATGTACTTAGATGTGTAAAATTGTTTCAGATACACATAACCTGCCAGAATATTGGGAGGCGCCAATACTTGTTCTTTACCAAAAAGCATCTTTCTTAGCATTAAAAAATAATTGCAATAAGGGGAAAGTCAAGAGACTTCTGGATATCCAAAAAAAGATAAAAAAATTAGAAGAAGTAGATGAATTGAAAATACCTGAGATCCTTTGGAATGAATTTGTTTGGCATGTGATCAGATTCCAACATTGTTGTTAGTTCAGATCCACTAGCCCAAAGAAAAAGGGCATGACTGGGTATTCTAACTCCAGGCCAAACACCATCATTAGCTTTCAGCACCGCTAAATCACGTCTCCTGCTCTCTATAGCTTCTTGTTGGAGCTGCTTATAGGTTTTCTTCTCATGTCCCTTGAGAGGAACCCAAGGAGATAAACCTTTTTGAAGTTTGTGAAGGAAGGCTGTTGCTGCAGCCCCAAGCCTAACTGAAGAACACCCAGCCATAAGATAAGAATCAGTCATAATGAAACAGAACAGGCCGTCTATTATTAAGCCATTATGCACATAAAGAAACAGAATAGGCAGTATATTATTAAGTCATTATGCACATAATGTGGTGCATTTATGTAATAAATTATAAATTAAAATGTCTACAAAATATTTCTGAGGTAAAAAAGACATCAGGGTTGCAAAACAGTTTTGGAAAGGAGCAAATAGTCAGTATCTAACACTGAATAGCAGACTTTCAAACTTCAAATTCACTCAAAACAATGCAGGCTTGAGATCATTAAAGAAATCACTCTTCTAATAATTTTTGAAAGTTGAAAGAACGTTGTCACGAAGATATATAAGTTCGCTCTATGTCCTTTCCAAGAAAATTTTGATTTTTTTTTTAATTAAAATATCGATCACTAATCATTCACTTAAAGACTATCCAAGTCAGATACCTCTTCCACATACAGCCAAACTTTCAGAATTATGTTCGTAGACACCCAACAAAATTTACCAACAGAATCATAGGCAGAAGGTCATATCTAAATGCATTTTCACCACCTCATTCCTGTTAACAGTTTAAAGTATATAAACAAACCTTCCCACGTAGCAATTGCCTTTTCTAGTCCATAAACCATGTGAATTGGCGCCCATTCATCCATGTCGTCACCCCATATGAAAGTATTCTTATCAATGATCCCAGCACCCCACGCCGTTTTCAGTGTTATCAGCTCCAGTGGCCCCCTCGTCCGACCCAAGCGATCCTTATAATACCAACCGCCACTCCTCATAATAACTACATCAGCCAGTATTACCAAGTATGAATTCTTACGATAACATATTTTCAAAATTTGAATAATGATTAAGATTGTTGCTTACATTATTACAAACCAAGTAGTAACCAACTTACAATCATAGTATCGCTTCTCTAACTGCTTGTAACCAATAGCTTGGGCAACATCAATGGGGCGGCCGGGCGGGTAGGGTCGTTGTCTGAACCCCCAAAGCCCGAATTGGAACTGCTTCATAAAATCCCAAAACTTATCATCACTCTCTTCTCTCGTCTTTATCGCCTTTCTCGGGATCGGCCTCCCATCCAATCCACTAACGTGCGGCAGCGCTTGCCACAGTTTCTTGTCCTCGTTTCTGTATGGTCTATCATTCTTCTTCAGCTCCAGATCATTTAAATGGTCGGCCATCTCCTCTGCTCGGGCTAAGAACTGAATCACCGGGCTGCCCCGAAACGCTTCCCACCACTGCTCGTTTTCTTTGATTTCTTCTTCAGTTGGGTTCTCTTTCTTCTCGAAAAGAGGGTCCTCGTTTAGGATTTTTTCAACTTCTGGAGCGTGGCGGTAATCGGGTAGGTTCTCGCATTCCCAGAAGTACTGCTCCAGCATTTGCTTGTAGTATCCGGGTTTTTGGGGCTCCGGGTCAGGTTTTTCCGGTTTAGGTTTTCTTTTGAAGAGGGTTGACGAAATTGAAGCGAAATTCGCAGTGGTGGGTGTTTTATTGGGAAAGAATGAGAATGGTTCTGTGAGGGAGAGGAGATTGATGGGTGGGAGAGGATTTGAGGGTTTTCTGAACCAGTTTTCAAAGGGGTTAAAGTTGATAGAAGCCATTGATGAGGTTTAGGGTTTTGGGTACTAGAGACAGGAAGAAAATTATGAAAATGGAGACTGGACCAGTGAGCGACCAGAGCTCAGAAGTTGATGATAGTGTGTGTGAGTCTGTGAGACAGTGAGAGGGGACGGTGCTCTAGTTGGGCATATTTTGGCCCGTTAGGCTTTCCTCTTATGGCCCAGTAGAGAGTTTGTTTGGATTCCTTTATATTGGGCTGCCCAGGAGAGGAATGTGAACATCCAAGCCCCCAATTTGTAAAATGAATGCAAAGTCATTGTTAAATTTACTCGAGTTCGTTGTAAATTGGTAGATTTTTTCTACCACTTAGTTACCACACACTTGACCAGGTATTGGTTTTGCCACATCTCACAAATCTAAAGTCATACATTTGGTTTAATCCAATAAGTTAGAGATCAAGATATTTGTATGCAGGGGCTCTATAAATGGAGGCACCCACTTGCAACCAAATATCTAAGAAATAAAGCCAATAAGAGTTACTGAAATTCTGTCTCTCTATTCTCTTTCCAGTTTCTACTTTTCACTTTATACTAAGTTTAACCTTACCTTGGTACCGCCGCCCATTCACGACATTTTCAAAAAAATAATTAATCCAACCTATTTATAATTTATTTAACCATTAATATCCTTAAATGTGATAAAAATATCCTTCAATTCAATTATAACCATTAATCAACTATTTAATGACTATTTGACAGTTTAATAACTGTCTAATAATTATTTGATGATTATTTGATAAATTCAATAACTGTCGTTGATCACCATCAGAAACCACAAATGTCGTCAGCAGCCGCTTCCTGTACATAAATTCCCTCAAACGAAATATATCATATCAACTACGTGGCATATAGGAGTACATATGAATATATTATCCTTAAAGCTTTCAGGGGTCCAAATGATATGCTGAATTACCCTTTTGATAAGATATGAATATAAGAACTTTCGTTTTAGCTATTTGATCTGTACAAGTAATGCATCTGGGTGGAGTTGCTAAGGAGGAGAGAAGCCTTTGCGTTGAAGACAAAGTTTAATTGGTTACAACCGTATCAAGCCCATTAGTAAATTTATATCTCTTTATCAGATGAGATTAATTTCTTGTTTTGAATCCTAAAGTTAAAAGTTGGAGAATATCAGAATCAAATTATTTCTAGAACATTGTGCAAGTGAGATTTGACCTGCAAAACCTCAAAAGATTCACCAGTTAAACTAGTTATCAGCACTCACAAGATTGACGAGTATTGAGTTCAGTTTGCTTGTCTTAAACTACAAGAATTGTTTGAGTAATCATGCATGTATAAAGTGTTTCATGTTTAAATTAAATAAAAAATAGCATAATATAACTTTTAACTTAACAAGTTCCACGGAGAGTAACTAAAAGACAAGGGTTTGTAAAACATGAACAATGATGAATGAATAGACATGAAACCACCGAAAGCACTTGTTTCAGAGATTAGTGCAATTAGGTATGCAAATCTTGTAGGACCCTGAAAGGAATTATTCAACCACTTAGCCAGCCTTATCACATTCACATAACAGCCTAAAAATAAGCTCATTATTGATATTCTTTATCTTGTTCTGGTCCTACATAATGATCCATTTCTTCTTTTTCATGTCTTAATCAACCACAGTAGATTAGTAGAATGAGTTGTGTTTGAAAACATTTGTGTAAGAATTATTCCCTTTCATTACATTATCTCATGTATATAAAAAAGGCTCCAAGATATAAATACTTTCTGCAACGATCGTGTGCCTAGGTTGCTTACTGTGAAAGTTTAGTGTTAAGCATTTTTATTCATTTATTCATTCAAATCCATTTATTAATGGCTGATAATCATTTATCCATTTTATGCCTTGAAGTGTTCATAAATACTGATTAGAAGAATACAAATGCCTTACCATTATGCTATAACCTGTAATTGCTAATAAAGAGGAAAGGAAACTGAAAAAGTGTTTTACTTGCTTTCAAAAGCAAATGCCTCATCCTTATTCATTTGTTGGAGGCTGAAGGTCTAATTGCTGATAAAAAGAAAAAGTGAAAAAGTGTTTTGCTTACTTTCAATGCGTTTTGGACCGTCCTGAGTATACCAGGAAGTAAGCATCATCAAACGCCCCGTCAGCCACTACTCAAAGTTATACACTGATATACATATGGTACTCGCTATAAAGTTATTTCATTCTTCTTTGAAGTTTTGAACCATACGAATGGCTTCTAAAAAGCTGTTTGTATTCTTGTTCCTTGCTTCTCTGCTGCTTCAGTTCATCTCTCCATCTCGTAGTCAAAATGTTACCGTTTCTGTTTACTATGAAACTCTGTGCCCATATTGTGCAGACTTCATAGTAAACCACCTAGTGAAGCTGTTTCAGACTGGAATTATCTCCATAGTTGATCTTCGTTTGATCCCATGGGGCAATGCTTTCATGCAATTACCTGGTGGCACTTTTGTTTGCCAGGTCACTTTCGATCTTCATTATTTACTAATGCTGTTCACTATTTTCTTCTTTGTAACCATAAAATCAGTTCTATATATCAACACTTTCCTTCCAGCCTTGCTTAACAAATTATTTCCTGGCCATATATATATCTGCTTTTGATATAATAAAACATTTATTAGTAATAAGTAATACAGAGTGTTATCAATAGCTATTTAAGCTCCTATCTTCTAATTTGATTATCACTCTCACGTTTCCTTTAATACTCGCAAAATCTTGGACTTTTGCTGGTTCTTTAATTTGAATTATTTGATTCGTTCAATATTGTTTTCTTTGGTTAATGATTTCCAGCATGGGCCGGGAGAATGCTTGCTAAATACTGTTGAAGCCTGCACAATAGCCACCTACCCTGATGTGGTAAGCTTGATTGATTGCCCAAAAATTAGTACTCAGCTTTGTCACCAATATTTTAAAACATGAAACTCAGATTACTATACTAAGTTTTTCTTTTTCTCTTTCGGTGATTTCCTTCAATTGATTGTGTCATAAGTTAAATTTGATACATTCTAGTGAAAGTTGTTATTTAGCTATAAATTATAGTAATCAGTTCCAATTCAGTTTAGTGTCACGCAACAGACTGTGTTCACCTGTCTAACACTTGGAAAAGAGTTCATTTGCATTACCAATGCAAAAGCTAAAGTTTTGGTCTAAAATCTTTTGAAACAGTTTTTTGCAACTCTAATGCAGGTCCAGCATTTCAGTTTTGTCCATTGTGTCGAGCGCCTCACCTTGGAGAGAAGGCTGGCTGAATGGGTTGACTGCTTTGACTTATCAAGGTTGGGTAAGGTACCCATGGATTGCTACACAAACGAACAAGGAAAACTGGTTAGTTTTAATTATGAAAAATTTTATCTGGAGCTCTAAGTAACCTATTAGTTATTTTATATTTTTCAAAATATGAATTCTCTATATCAGCAACTTCTGACAGTAATGTACAGCTGGAACAGAAATATGCCACTGAAACTGCTCAGCTTAATCCGCGGCATAGATTCGTGCCATGGGTGGTTGTGAATAATCAACCACTTCAAGAGGTTAGTTCCTATGCTTTGGGTTTTGGGCTTTCTCATATCACCTTATCAGTTTCAATGACTCAAAAACCTTTTGTGGATGCAGGACTTCAAGAATTTTATAAACTATATCTGCAGAGCTTACAATGGCGCTCAAGTACCTGAGGCTTGCAAATCACTTCCACCAAACAGTGAACTGGAGAATGCAGATTCCAGTAATTCAGTTTGCTATGCAGGTGAGGTGAGAAGAATTACAAGGCCTCATTAGACCAAGAAAAAGTTATTCCAGGATCAAGGATTGCTTCATAGATGCAGCCAATGAAGATGATGGCCTCAGTATGTACTTAGATGCTTTCTAGCTAGTCAACTAATAGAATAAATGAATGTGAATTATAATGTTCAGATTGGCTTGTTTTGCTTAGAACTGTAGGAATTATTTGCTAGAACAGCATACTTCACAATTGACTCACATTGTGAGTCTAATTTTCCCTGATTTCGCCCAGGACACGTGATGCTTAAATGAATGTCATCTTTTTCCAGGTGCAGGGGCAATGGTGCACCCTGACAAATTTGTCTTTGGCCATAACTAATGCAACTAGCCGGAATTTTTACCGAGTTTCGGTTGTCTTAATAATTGTCTTTTGAATTGGATCATCTTGTTTGTTCCACTTAAGTTCTTCACAATTTTTATAGGGGCTACGTTACTCAGGTCCTTGAGCTTAGGTAAAATCATGCTGAAATGATGCAACTGATGTATTTATCACAGCAGAACACGAAAGGAAATAATACTAGATATAATAAATGAAAACAACCCTTCTTGTATTCCTTGAACCTGTTCTAAGCTCCACTTATAAGTCAAAAATCTTATATTTTCAGTATAATTTCTAGAATGTATATCGCCTAAACATTTTCAGTACACAAGGGTGATGTGAATTACTATGAGAACTAGTAGAAATTGTAGAATTTAGTTAGTTAACATTAGTACACAGGCCAGGCTTTTGATGGAACTACATCGTTCTCTCAACAAAGAAATTTGACCAAGCCAGAGATCAATCAAAGATGGCTGTAAGAATGGACTTTCTCTCTTCTTCACATTTAGGTCCCTCCACCTAAGCTTCGACTTTCTGCTTCACTTTGGATCATTCAAATAACGCGCCGAACAGGTTGTCCAGTTATATTTAAGGTTTTCACATTTAGCATAGAGTGTAAAAGCTTCCTAATGCAATAATGAACCATGACCATCTCATGCTGAATTAATATCACAGAGTTTAGCAATGGCCGAAATCAATTACTGTTGTAAATTATGCGGAAACATATTTAACATCAAGATTGATAACAAGTGAAAAATTAAATCACATCACACAAA
>JANKKC010044955.1:0-23745 GCA_026225755.1 Bursera bipinnata
ATTGATAACAAGCCTTTGGATGGGCATCCAAAGATTAACATATGCCTAAATATAAGTAGCACGTACACACTACCATTAAACCATGATCGACATCATACATGTACCCACAACTTTATAAATAAAAGGAACTCGTGACTCTTCTAGTAATAATTATTTAGAATTAGGTTTAACACGTCTACCATCCTCTCCTCCCCTGCCTCTTCCGATAGCGTGAGAATTTGATTTGAGTTGATTTTTTCTCCGCGGCGTTTGTTTTGATCCAAAGATATTGAATGAAAGAGAAAATTTGAAGACTATTGAATTAAAGGTAATACGGTAACTTTCTCCTTATGAAAGTTTATCATGACGGAAACCAATGCCTGGTGGTTGAGGGAAGGTTTCTGAAAGGAGGGTCGGATGATATTACCCTTTTTAAAAAGACAAATTGACTATCTTTTATAGAAATTAAATTCAATTATGTGATTTATTTAATCAAACCAATAATAAATAAATATTATAATTTAATTAGATAATTCTTAATATTAATTATTAGTAATATAGAAATATTCCAGAACAATCTCACATAACAAATCTTATCCAATCTCATATGCAAGCAACATTACGATACGGCTCGGTAAGGTTATCATGTATCGTAATAATTGTAAAGATCTTAAGATCTGACTCGGCCAATCAAAAGATGAGGTACAAAAGCGTAAAGGCACAACGAAACGGCAGTTGAGGCCCGTGCTTGGAACGAACAATTTTTATTTTACTGTTACCTCCCCACTAAGGTACTCCTGCGACTCCTAACTAACTCATTTCCTTCGATACGGTCCTCTGTTCGTGACTTGGTCTTTGTCTCTCTCCGTCCCTTAAAAAAAAAAAAAAAGAAAAAAAAGGCCCAACAATACCTTCATCGGAACTGAGAAAAAATAAAATAAATAATAAAAAAAGAAAAGAAAAGGTAAAGAAAGCCCGAGCAATGTTTAACTTGTTAAATCGGAAGACGAAACCCCAACTCGGATAATGGAACTCAACGATTCGACTCGTTCTCCTCTTGGCATCGATCTCAATGAGATCCCGACCACTCCGTCGACCGAAACCCTGGCTGATTCTTCACACGATGAGCCGGAGCCGGAGCCGGTGGCTTCGGTTGGGGAAGATAGGGACGGGATATGCGCCGCGTGTGGAGGGCCGGAGGTCGAAGAACAGGTGATGGTGTGCGACGGCTGCGAGAGAGGCTTCCACTTGGAGTGTGCTGGAATGCATGGAAGGCAGTTGATGAATTTGGTTGAGTGGGTTTGCGGAGAGTGCGTCGAGAGCGGAGTCAAAAGTAAAAGGTGGCCGTTAGGGAAGAAAAAAAGGATTTTGGATATAAACGCGTCTCCGCCCAGTGACGCCGACGGGGATGCCACCGAGGAGGCGCTTGATGTGAGGTACGGACGCTTGTTTCTGTCATTATTATTATTATTTTACTATGATTGGCAAACTTCAGTGAAAGTATTTGTTTTGTGATAGGCAGTGGTGAATATGAAAGTTTGAAGTAAGTTTTAGTAGGATTTCATTGATAAAACTCAGAAGAGAATAATACTAGTATATTATTATTATTATTATTTTCGCTAGTTCAACTTAGAATGTATGGTGTTTTAAGCTGCAAAATAATTTGGTTTTAAGTTCGTTTCTAGTGGGGTTATATTCTGGGATTAAGAGCCAAAAATGAAAAATTTGGTCACTTTTACCTAGTTTAGATGAAAGTGTGGTTGTAGGAAGCATTAGACGTAAAGTTCAAGTTATAGGTGGTATTATTAGATTGTAGTTGGGATTTAGGAATTAATTTTGCGGTAAAAGATTCATATCTATTTGAGGCTGGTACGTAGTTTATGTACGGGCTAGGAAATTCATTCACAATGTATAGAGTGGAAGATTTTGGAAGATTTATGAAAGCTAATGTAAGAATTAAGATTATAGGCAAGTTAACTTTCTACTAAGAGTATTTAGCGACGACTTCAGTTGATGAATTTCTATTGAGACAAAAATCATGAATTTGACATCATTTAGCCTGATTTATGCCATTGCCAACTTTGTTCTTACGTTACCCTTACAAATTACTTCTATCAGTGCCATTTCTTAGCAGTGTTGCTGACATGCCAAATTGGTAGTTTGGGCTTTTTCTTGATTTGATCATACTATCATTGCCTTTATTGCACTAGGTGTATATAAAATTTTGCTTTGACATTACCTTGTCTATGAAGGATTGCCAGTCGTGTGCTTTTGTTCATGTTAGCCTAGGTGAAGATGCTGCCGTAAGCTAGACTCATGTTTTCATGTTTTTGCTCTTCATGAACTTGAATCTCGTTGTAGGCATGTTTAGGTTGTTACCAATTGTTTTTAAAGAAGTGTTTTTGGTACTTATTTTGTGGTGTACCCTAAGGTGAAGTGCATGAAGCACCAAGGTCCAGAATTTAAGTCCTTTCAGCAGTAAAGCTACTTGACATAGCCGTGGTAATTCCTTTCCTTATTTTTAGTTGGTTTACTCAGACAACAATAGTCAACCATGTACTTCACTGCTGTGCTGGCCCTGTTATCTTTCCTTGTAAGTTGTTTGCATGAATAAAACTTGAAGAAATTGACTAGGGTCCTCACAAGCATGAGAGCAAATTAAACATATTTTAGTAAGATTATATACAATTGTCCTTGAGGAAAGGATTGTTTAAGCTATAAAAAATGAGTGTTTGTGCTCAGAGTACTGCAGTTCTGGGTCTCAGCTGATACATAAAAGATTTTTCCCTGGGAGTAATGTTGCATGAGTAAATCTCAAAGAAATTAATTGGAGCTAGTGCTTGATCAAGTGATTGTTCTGCAGTCCTCATTGATTCTACCATAGTGGGCTAAAGTTAGACAATAAAACCCCTGCCTTCAAAGTTCAACCTAGTTATAACTTTATCACGTATTCATATTTGGTGGAATTTTTTAGCTTAAGCTCTATCTCAGGGTGATGCTGTTAACCATCTATGAAATTATTTTATGGAGGATATTCCATGTAGATTGCTATAGCCTGTTAACTACACACTCAAGAAGAGCAACTGGAAGATTGACGGTATTTATAGAGACTAATTAAAGCTTTGTAGTTTAGATAGTTGCTAGTAAGCTTTGTTTTACTTTTATTTGCATCAAATGTCTTACTAACCTAAACTACAGAAGGAATATTACAGTTGTGTCTAAGAAAAATTCGAAATTTTTTTAAAATAGGAAGGAAAAACCTGACATATATGCTGACAGAGATTTTAGAAATGCTTTTTGTTGTTAGTTGGTGATTACTGAATTTATTTATTTATATTTTGTTTGCTTGGAAAACATAATTTACATTCTTCTTACTGAAAAAAAAAAAAAAAAAAGATAAAAATAAATNAAAAAAAAAAAAAAAGATAAAAAGAAAGAAAGCGACAAGGAAAGAGACTGGTTATCAATGATAAAAGCAAGACAGGTGATGGTCTAGGCTTTTTGACTTATATTGTTTTGCTAACAGAAGCTTGAATTTTGCTCATTTTAGCAGCTTGGAAACTAAAAGGAATGCATGAGTAATAATCATGCTAGTTTTTCTAACCTATATTGTAACATTAACAAAGAGTTTGACTTTTTCTCACGTCAGCAATTTGGAATTAATTTGTCAACTCTTGATGTTTAAAACAGAAGAGATTTCAGCCTTAGTTTGATGACCTGGATTAAATCGCTGACAAAGGGTCTGTATTGTGTTCATGTCAGGAACTTGGAAATTTTTTGTTGACTCTTCACCTTAGAACATGTTAGATTGAAATTTCCCCATCCATATTTTTAAATGAATTAATGACAGTTTTCATGTTAGTAGACTCTCCTTTTAGATACTGGGAAATAGGCACGACTTTTGGTAGATGAGGGAGACCTGCATAAGCAAAAATTCTGTAGATGAAAGATGTAGAAGGGGAAATGATTGCTTTATGGTGGTTTAGTACTGTTAGAATCTTTATTATCTATTTAAGCAAATTATAGCTGGTAGGAGGATTTATCTCACTTTACTCTTGTGATTCCTAATCCAGTTTTTCCCCCTTTTCTTCCCACTTGTGAATCTTTTTCTCTGCATCTGTCTTGAGTTACTTATTAATTTTTGGATAGATTTCTTCAAATGAAAGTTCTTATTATTAGTTACTGGTTACATTTACTTTTGTTTTAGAAAGCACAATCCGGGTGATAATTCTTTTGGTGGCAATGCATTTGTTGCCCCAGTGATCTATTCAAGCTTTTTTTATGCGGGGAATGGATTTGAATCTCAGAAAGTTTCTGGGATTATGACACACTCTATCAAAACGGGTTTTGAAGATGTAAAGCTTCATGCACAAAGAAAAGATGGAAGTTTCAAGGAGGTAGATGTGGGCTTTCCCCTTGGAAGATATAGGAGTAGTTACGGATTTCCATCTCAGAATCCAAGTGAGATATTGCAGGATCTAAAAGAATATATTACTGAAAGGCATGGCACTCTGGAGGAAGGTTGGCATATCGAATTAAGACCTTCAATGAACAGTTGTGAACTGTATACTGTTTACTGTGCTCCAGATGGAAAGACATTTGGTTCAATGTATGAAGTTGCTTGTTATCTAGGTTTGATGTCTAACTTCAATTCTATTGATGCTGAAATAAGAGCTGAGGGATCTCCTGTACGGGAAAAGTTGCATCTACCCAGAAAAAGAAAGCTAACAAGATCCTTGATTGTGAATGGTTTTGCTGGAAAGAAGGATCTGATAGGTGATAGTACTCGTGAGTTTTCTTCTAGTTCTCAACATGTGGATGTTTTTGCCAGTAAATCTAATTCCAGTGTGGACGTCACTGAAGCTGCAAGAGTGGAAAATGGTTTCACTGGATTATTTAAGCAGAATATTGTAAGTATACATGTTAGTTATGTTTGACTTGCTCTTTGACTTGCTCTTTCTTTCTCTTGCTTTTCTCTTTACAATTTTTTCCATTCCATGTTAGTGTAATTATAGGAAAGTGAGAGATACAACAATTGTATTGTTAATTGTTCATGTCATTTTTCAGGACGGATTTCCTGTACAGTTTGAAGATTTTTTTGTTCTTTCTTCAGGACATGTTGATATGAGACCTTCATATCATAATGTTAGTCTTATCTGTCCTATTGGTTATTCATCGTGTTGGCATGATAAGATCACTGGCTCTCTTTTTATTTGTGAGGTGTCAGACGGTGGTGATTCTGGTCCTATTTTTAAGGTCCGAAGGTGTCCATGCTCTGTGTTGCCCATTCCAAATGGGTCAACTATCCTCTTAAGGCCAAACCACGGACAATCTTCTGGTCTATATGGTGAAGGAAATGGTGATATTGCCTCTTATGGGAAAGATGATAATGACATCAGTGTTCAGATAATTCTTTCAGATCCTTGCCCCCCCACGGAGAATGATATCTTCACTTGTCTTGGAAATAGTGCAAACAAAACTTGTGATGCATATACAGTTGATAATTTACTTCTTGAAGATAGTTTTGTTCATGAAAAATCTGGAACGTTTCGTTTGGGGTTGAGGGATGAAATTGGTGAGATTTCTGTGGAAGATCGGTCATCGTCATCAGCATGGAGAGCGATGTCTCAAAAGTTTGTTGATACTTGTTCTAAGATCTGTAAACAGAACAAAGTGAGAGCTTTAAAGTTCTTTTGCAGGCATATTGAAAATAGAAGTGGGTCAACAAACTGGGATATGGTGGATGAGAAGAACAAAGTGAGATTTGCGTCACTTCAAAAATTTTTTGGTTGTCAAGCTTCCTATAGCATCCCATCTGAGTTTCAGGGTGATAAGGAGTTTGACTCTGTAACTGATGTAATCTCGAAGTGGTTGGACCAGGACAGATTCGGGTTAGACACTGAATTTGTGCAAGAAATCATTGAGAAGCTTCCTGGTGTCAAAGCTTGTTCACGGTATGAATTTCTGAAGGACAGAAGTAGCTATTCTGAATCCCTAACAGTTGGAAATGGACTCCTGATGGCAAAAATGAAAGGTGTTGTAGAAAACCGGAATGAAGAGGTATCAGATGGTTCATTTGGAAGATCCAACAAACGTAGTGTGGTTGAAGTCCGTGATCATTGTCCTCCTCCTGGAAATGTGTTGTGCTCAAGGCTTCCTTCTCAGATTGTTGGTGACTTTTATCAGGTAAGCATGGGCAGTTGACGTGTTTTAGTTATTGCAGGAACATAGTTCTGCTTTTTCTTTACACAATTGAATTGCTAGTATATGAAACCTTGTACATCTGTTTATCTGTTCAGGTGTGGGAATTATTTGGGCGTTTCCATGAAATTTTGGGTCTAAAGAAACCTTTCTCTTTGGAGGAGCTTGAAGAGGAGCTTATCTATCCATGGTCTGACAGCTCAAGTCCTCTTGAGAAATTTGAACAGAAAATCCAGGGAACTAAACCGTTAAGTTCCCAAAGAAGTGATGTTATGAGTGGACAAATGTTATCTTCAAGCACTGAATCTAATCTTACAGTTCTTATGGAATATCCACATGAACGTATGCAGATGGAAACTGTAGCAATGAAGGAAATGACCCAAGCTAAATTATCATCTGTTAATTACAGTAGATACACTGGTGTGGTTTTGGCCAATGCTCACATCTCACTGCTTGGGGTACTAATTAGTGAACTGCAGTCGAAGGTTGCTGCACTTGTTAATCCAAATTTTGATTCTGGAGAATCAAAATCAAAACGGGGAAGGAAGAAAGATGCAGATACCTTAATTCTTCCTACAAGAGGCAAAATCAATATGCTCCCACTCAATGAATTGACTTGGCCAGAATTAGCTCGGAGATACATCTTGGCTGTGTTATCCATGGACGGTGTCCTTGACTCTGCAGAGATCACTGCTCGTGAAAGCGGTAAAGTATTTCGCTGCTTACAAGGTGATGGTGGGGTGCTCTGTGGTTCACTTACTGGAGTGGCTGGTATGGAAGCAGATGCCCTGGTAAGTTTGGCTCTGTATTTTTTATTGGTACTTTGATTTCAAAGAAACTGTTAACATCAGAATTAGAAAATATTTTCCTAAATTGCATGGGTCCACCATTCTCAGGTTGCAGATATACTCATATGATTTAAATCTAAAGAATTGTGAAAAGGAATGAATTTTCTTGTTTTAGCTCAACTGGTAGAGTGCTTCTAATTTAGTTGTAGAATGAAAATCATTATTCGTAACTTCACTATAGGAGAGTGATCAATTTGTAATTTTACTAGATGAAATTGAAATCATAGAATTCTTTCTCAGAAACTATGTCATAGACACTAGGTTTCTGGAGAAACCAGCTTACCCATAAAAAATTTCTTATATGCCATCTCAAACAAATTTGGAAAAGGCCACTATAGTGAATATTGATAGCTTTTGTAGTTAATGATATTAGTTTAATCCAGATACATCTTTGTTGGTCAACAAAGTGATGGATAGTACAAAAGTTTTCTTATAAGATAATTTGCAATTTCATAAATTAGGCTACATACCATTTAGAAAATTTACTCCATGTAAAATTAACATTCTTGATCGATTTTATATGAATCTTTTTTATTGTTCAAACATCACAATGGATTGTAACAAAGATTCCTTTCAAATTTATTTTTTATTTTGAAAAGTTTCCTGATGTACTGGATGTTTCCATTTGGTTGCATAGTGTAGAATTATAGGGAGATTTAATTTGATGGTTTGTCAGCAATGTTAGGGGCTAAGATTGAGAAGATCTACAGCTAAAAGATTCTTGTTCTTATCCCATGATTTTAGGAGATTTGGTTGTTTGTTAACAAATCTGTAGATRTGAGTTTCCGTYTTTACATTTTTYCTTTTTAGGTGTTTTCTGATTTTTTTTTCCTAAGTTRTAAATATCCCTAAAATAGATGAGGATTATCATCTATATATTTAGAGGGGAATGTAATCTTTTTAATATAGTGGAATATTGATTTTTTCCTTCCACTTCGATACATAGAATTCGAAAGTTCCTTGATGGGAAATGTAACATTCTTGATGAACCCTAATGTATGGGTCGAATGGTTTACCCTTTCTAGTTAAATGGTCGGAGCTTTAAATCCTTTTAAAGCCACTTTCTTGGGCATATGTTACGTATTTCCCAACTTCTAAAGGTCTCAGGCTTGGTGATAATTCTCTGCTTCCAACCCAGTGGCTACTTTCATTCTGAAGTAAACTGTAAAACCAACCTTTCGTCAGTAGCTGACCTACTTGACTCTTTCATCTCAACACTTTATTTCAAACACACATGATATTGTGGCTAAGGTATTTTTGGTCTAAATAACTTTTAACTTCTAAATGGATTGATCAGGAATCTTTTCCATTTTTTGAACCTGGCAGTGGATCATAAAGTGTTACTTTCAAGATTGTGATTGCATTCCTGTAGAACTATGATAATTTTTTCTGAGTAGTCCATGCAGCTTAATGGCTTCATTCATTTCTTCAATATACTGATCTTTAGAATGTCACAGGTGGCTCTTTATCAATTTTCGGATCACAAGTTGAACCAGTTAAAGTACCAATAAGTGATCTGTGAATGATGAAGCTAATTATTTGAACTTCTATTATCCGGATAAAAGCTTGTTCGATTTCCTTACGCTTTTTCCAATTTTCTAATTGTTTTTAAGTTCTTTGAATAGCTGAATATATTAGTGACTGTCTATTATGTGCTTCTCTAATATGGTAGGTTTTGCAAAAGAGGTGCTTCTCATTCTCTCTCACCTTTAGTTGGTTCTTCTAATTGCACATTAAGCATTTAATTTTGTTAGGTTTATGTATTAATTAAAATGTGTATGGTGCAGTCACTTTGTGCTGCTCAGTATTTTGCATTTTGGCTACTCTAGTGCACACAAGTATTAAGCTTAATTATATTTTTTGATCGTGATATATGATATATGTCCAGTAACATCTTTGTGTTCATGCTGTGATTTTATCTCTTGCTGTCTTTTCTATATGGCTAAGAATTAGGAAGAAGAAAAAAAATGAATGTGTAATTAATGCTCTTACTCTTTGCAACTTCAGTTGCTTGCAGAGGCTGCAAAGAAAATTTTTAGTTCTTTGAACAGAGAAAACGATATGCTGATCATTGAAGAAGAAGGGTCTGATGCATCTGTTTCCAGTGAAAAGAAACCTGTTAGTGATGTTTCAATTCCAGAGTGGGCAAAGGTCTTGGAACCTGTAAGGAAGCTACCAACAAATGTGGGGACCAGAATCAGAAGGTGCGTTTATGAAGCTCTGGACAAAGGTCCGCCGGATTGGGCCAAAAAAAGATTGGAACATTCAATCAGTAAAGAAGTTTATAAGGGCAATGCATCTGGTCCAACAAAGGTGATATTTGCTGTAACTTTATTTTCCTCTGATGAATAAATTTACAGGGAAGTGCATATTTTCATCCACTTCTTTTTTTGTGTTTATTGTGTATGGTATAATTTGGTCATCTTCTTCTCTCTCTCTCTCTATAATATAAATGTTTTTGTAGGCAAATTTACATATTCAGGCAATTGGTATAATATGTCTTTTTTTTTACTTGAACAATAAAGTATAATGACTAAAAACCTAAGCATATTTTCAACTTCTACACTAGGTTAGGAACTATTTATTTGGTGAATAAAAAGAGGATAGAGACAAATGGTTAAGAGGATATATACAATAGTGAAAGGATGACCAGGATGGGACAAGTGAGTGGGTTAGTGATTAGGAGAAGAAAAGCTATAGATAAGTTGTAAAAAAAAATAATCTTGCTATGGCCAGGAGAACATGATTTTTTCTACAAGGGAACTACGCATATGAGCTGTGGAGAAAAGTTAAAATTGGGCAAGAGAACAGGGGCATTATGGGAACAGACATATAAGCAATTGGTTGGAACAGGGAAGACTTGTTTCCCTGAGCCCAACATGGCTCCTTCTTTGTTCAAACCTGCCCATCCAAACTACCTTTTTGTCCCCATATATATTTGTTAACAACAATCGATTGAGAGTTTTTTAGAAGCTTGTTGGCTGTCTTAAGCGAAGTTTATTTTACATTTGAGTAATTTTTTCTTGGTTTCTACATATATCTTGTGATATATCTCATTTTTTTGAAATTGATCTTGAGGAACTATGTAAACCGTATATTCAAGTCTGAATGTCTTAGCTTGGAGTTATCCATTAGAATTGTTTGTTTTTGTTTCTAAATTTTTTTATCTGTATATATATAAGTTTTTACACAATTTATGACACCAATTGCGAGCCATTAGATCTATGTGATTTCTATGGTTGAATTAAATCTGGCATGTGCCATTCCCAAGATGCATTAATTATACATGTTGGATTCAGTTTTATCCATTGAAAGTGCATTGATCTAATGGATTATAACCTGTGTAAGAAATTTAGAAAAAATGTGGTTCCATGGATCTTTTCCCATATATATATATAGAGTATTTATGCTGTTAAATTTTCTCTTTTCTTTCTGGAATCAGTTAGATTTTATTTATCTGGCAAGCATGATTCTGAATCTTATAGTTCTGATCTGGTGATTGAATACAGAAAGCTGTTCTTTCGGTGCTAGCAGATGTTTACAAGGAAGGATTGCCACAAAAATCTGAAAAGGAAACTAAGAAAAAGACTGTCATATCTATTTCTGACATCATAATGAAGCAATGTCGTATTGTACTACGTCATGCTGCGGCTGCAGATGATTCAAAAGTTTTCTGCAATTTACTGGGAAGAAAACTAATGATTTCTACTGATAATGATGATGAGGGACTTCTTGGATCTCCGGGCATGGTGTCTCGTCCTCTGGATTTTCGGACCATTGATTTGAGATTGGCAGTTGGGGCTTACAATGGATCTCATGAAGCTTTTCTTGAGGATGTTCAGGAGGTCTGACTATGATCTAGCTTTTCCTTTGCTTTTGACTTCGTAAAGTTTTTCCGATGCATACTGCTTGATTTCCTGTGAGTTCCTATATGCATGGTTGATAATGCCTTGTTTCATTTCACTTATTAAAGAGTAGGTGTGAGTAAGACTATAAACTTTTTGCATAAATATGATAAATGAACCTTATTGTTCTGCAATGCGCTTCCTTATTATTTTATAATTATAAAATTGGTAACAAATAGCACTTTAGGGTGCCGATGAATTTGTGGGAGGATTATGATAGTTCTTTGCATCAGAGTGTAATATATGATTTCTCATTGTTAGACCTCTTTGACATAAATTTTTGCTAACAAGTAGCACCTGGGTTATTTATTATTAGTCCTTCATAGAACCATTTAGGAACATTACATCAAGGTTTATTTTAAAGTGGCTGAAACCTTGATCTCTTTGAAATGAGCAAATCAAATCCTGATCAAATATGAAAACTAATCTAATGCCAAAGAAGTAATACTCCAACTTGAATGAGTAATTCAGATCCCACAAATCTCTGAAATATTATTTCTGATATGAAATGTTTCCTTAAAAAATGAGTACTTGTTCTGCATCAATTATACAATCTTATTAAATGACAACTACTATATGACCTAAATCCTGTGTATGCTTCAATTCTTCCCTTGAATCACATGATGGTACTGGGGTTTCCTACACTGTTATAGTTTACAGGTCTATCTTGTTTGATAATCTATGTGGATATGTCACCCTGTAAATTGAAATAATCATTGCTTTAACCTGCAGCTATGGAACAATGTGCGCCTGGTGTATGGGGATCAGCCTGATTTTGTCGAATTGGCTGAGAAATTATCAGAAAATTTTGAAGCATTGTATGAAAAGGAGGTTTGTACTCTTCCTCTATCCCAATAGTTTTATGTTTTCCCAACTAACTGTATGTAGGAACATATTGCATCAATGATAGATTCATGAAATTTAGATGGATGGATGTTCCATTAATGCTAAAGAAATGCAGACAGAGGGACACTCTTGTTTTGCCATGCTTCAGCTTTTCAATTGACATGGTCCATTTCTTTTCCTGTTTTCTGAACTTCTTAGAGAAAGTAATGAATAAAACTATGATTTTAATATTTAAAAGCTTACTATCATTCACATTTTGATTTTAGATGCATTATAAAGGATTAATTGCAGCATTCAGTAGTCTATGACCTTATGAACTGGCAACTAATTATTGAAACATGAATGTTAATCAAGAGTTTCGAGGATTAGTTGTTGGACTGTGTTAAAGAATTTCATCTTATTTTCTGTGTAACTCATATCAATGCATACTGCACATATATATACAAGAGCTAGATGTCTCAACTAGGAAGGCTAATAAACTCACACCTCACACTTACCTAAGATACATAATTAAGTTGAATCACTCCTGTGATTATGGTAACAGCTCACAATACTCCTAAGATTATGCTCACAGCTTATAACAGACTGCAGTCAATATGTATGACCTTATGAACTAGCAACTGGTTGAGTAAAACATAATGATTGTCTAGTCATGGATTTGCAAACATTGACAGTGATGTAGACAAGTAAGCAGGGCATATATCAACATGTTGCAAAAAAGTTCTTTACATGTCTAACATTATGGGTATTATTTTCACTTCAAAGAAGTAGATGATAAAGAAAATGATTGATGCTCCTTCAGTATCAATCAAATGTATTTTATGTTTCCTCTTTTCCTTGCTGCCTACTGCATGTCTGTATCCACTTTAACTTGTTTAGAGGTTTAATACTGCTTCTTATGTAGGTTGTTTCTCTGGTCGAGAAACTTGTTGGGTATGCTAAATTGGAATGCTTAGGTGCCGAAACAAAAAAAGAAATAAATGATATTCTTGCTTTCACAAGTGAGGTTCCAAAAGCTCCATGGGATGAGGGAGTCTGCAAAGTGTGTGGTGTTGATAAAGACGATGATAGTGTACTTCTATGTGACACTTGTGATGCTGAATATCATACATATTGCTTGGATCCTCCACTTGCTAGGATTCCTAAAGGAAATTGGTATTGTCCATCTTGTGTTGTCAGTAATCGCATGCTTCAGGATGCATCGGAACACTCTCAAGTCAGTGGTCAGTGCAGACGAAAAAAGTACCAAGGTGAGGTTACTCATGTGTACTTGGAGACACTCAGACATTTAACAGCTGTAATGGAAGAAAAAGACTATTGGGAGTTTAATGTAAATGAGGTTTGTCTGTTGAATCCTTGTTCATCTGATCTTGCACATTATGATGATCTTAAACTGTTATTTGATTGATTACACTAAAGCTTGCACTGATTGACTGTGCTGTTGCCGTTTTTTCTGTTTACCAAGTTTGTTTAATAAACCTTCTTTTATTGTGGATGCAGAGAATCTTCCTGCTTAAGTTTTTATGTGATGAGTTGCTTAACACAGCCCTTATTCGCCAACACCTTGAGCAATGTGCTGAAACAACAGCTGAATTGCAGCAGAAATTACGTTCTTTTTCAGTAGAATGGAAAAACTTGAAGTCTAGGGAAGAAACAGTGGCTGCAAGAGCTGCAAAGGTGGAGTCAAGTATGCTTAATGGAGTTGGAAACATTGGTGTTAAGGAAGTGCCTGCTACTACACCTAGAAACAATGGTAAGAATGCCGGTCAACCACAGAGCTCAAGCAGTAGAAATAACTGCTTTACGGTCTTCTCTGATGATTTACCTCCAACTGAGGTTGGTCAAGAGGAGAAGAATTACAACAAAAATATGAATGCAGCAGTTGCTGAAGGTCAAATGAAAGATCCTCATTCTGTTGTTGACAACAGTTGTCAAAAGAATGATGAGTCTAGAAAACTGAATGACCCGCCTTTGTCAAATTCTTCACTAGTAGAAATCAATGGCCTGAGTGGGGAAATCCATTTACGGGATAACTTAAAGGATTTGTCGAGGGAAATTGCTACTCAGCCACCACCTATAGATCATCATGGACTTTCTGCCTCCATCAACAATAAGTTACTTCTTCAACAGAACTCGATCACTGCCACAGAATTGCAGCTTTTGAAGCTGTCTGTGCGGAAGGAGTTTTTGGGCTGTGATTCTGTTGGTCGATTATATTGGTTATCAGCTATGCCTGGCATGCATCCTCGGGTTATTGTTGATGGGAGTTCTATGTTGCTCCAAAGAAGAAAAATGATAGATGCCCAAGTCCACTCGAAAAAAGATTCAGTTTTGCAGAATTCCACTTCTCTAGACACAGATACTTGCTTGAATTCAGAGGGCTCAAAAGCTTGCTGCCCATTTTTTTATGATCCTAATGTTGCCATTGCCATTAGTCCACAATGGGTTTTCTACCAAACTGATGCGGAAGTTGAAGAACTAATTCTTTGGTTGAAGGACAATGACCCAAAGGAGAGGGAACTGAAGGAGTCTATTATGCACTGGCAAAAACTAAGATTCCTGGATTCACACGAAACTAAGAACCAAGTGCAGGACGACTACGAAATTTTGCAAACACGTACAAATAGTGAAAAAGCTGTACTTATTGATTGTCTTGTTACTAAGGCAGCTACACATCTGGAGAAGAATTATGGTCCTTGCTTTGAGTCTGAAAGCATTGAAAACTTGAAGAACCGGGGGAAAAAGGCAAGATTGACTAGTGAAGAGAAAATGTATCGCTGTGAATGCTTAGAACCAATTTGGCCTTCCAGAAATCACTGCCTCTCATGCCACAGAACTTTTTTAACCGATGTTGAATTTGTGAAACATAATGATGATAGGTGCAATTCAGCTCAACTTGCCAAAGAGAAGAGCAAAGAAATTAGTGGTTCTTTGAAAAGGAAGGGTAATATTAAATCTCATGTAGCTCGGGAAGCTGGCTCCACTGAGATGGATGTTGAAACTTCTAAATGTGGGTGCACNGATGATAGGTGCAATTCAGCTCAACTTGCCAAAGAGAAGAGCAAAGAAATTAGTGGTTCTTTGAAAAGGAAGGGAAATATTAAATCTCATGTAGCTCGGGAAGCTGGCTCCACTGAGATGGATGTTGAAACTTCTAAAAGTGGGTGCACTGACATGAGCATAAGATTGATAAAATTTCAGAACGAAGGGTTGGAATGCCCTTATGATTTGGAGGAGATAAGTTCCAAGTTTATGACAAAAGATTCTAACAAAGAATTGATACAGGAGATTGGTCTTATTGGTTCAAAAGGGATCCCATCACTTATCCCATCTGAATCGCCTTTCCTCAGCGATCCTACTTTAATGTTCATTTCTCTGCAGAAAGATGTGGACATTCAAGGGGATGAGTTGAGAGCTGCTAAAGGGTTATCTTCAGAAGAAAACCTGTGTTTGGCTAATGCTGGCAATGACAACATGGCTGCTAATTCTTCTAGACGATCTACTGCAACTGGGATACATGAAGTGCTAGAAAGTACCAAACCAGCCTTGGGAAGTTCTAAACAAAGAGATAGAATATCCTCTTTACAGCATTTTCTTGAAGGGGTCAGCTGCTGTTGTGTAGTTCCCCAGTCTTCATTGAGGCCATTAATTGGTAAAGTGTCACAGATAACAAGGCGACTCAAGATTGATTTACTTGATATGGATGCTGCACTCCCTGAAGCAGCATTGAAACCTTCAAAGGCCCACCTGCAAAGGAGGTGGGCCTGGCGAACATTTGTGAAATCTGCAGACACAATATATGAGGTTAGTTTCATTCCCTCGGTTATTATTTTGGTACTTAGTACAGCATAAGTGCTGCACGATCCATCTTTATGATGTCCTTGTTAAATTCTATAGGATTAGGATGAAAATTTCTGCTTTTTGAAAGCTTTTTACTCGCTTTTTTCAGTTGACATTATTGAAAGAAGTTACCTGCTAACTTTATTGTCAAATGGGGCATGGAAGTATTGCTTTCATTTTAATGGAAAAGGAGAACTTCTAAAATTTCTAACACAACAAAATATGTTTTGTGGTAAGACCATTGTCAGAAGTCAGAACCCTACATTGTGGGGTATAGAATCATTCTGACTTCTTTTTTGCCAGAGATAATTTGCTACGGTGAACTTGGCACATAAGGTTGGCCATTGTGGTTTGTGCATGTGCTGATAATTAATATATAACTACTGTGTGGATGCGTGGACTGGCTTAGCTTTAACAGCCAACACTTCTGCACTAGATAAGAGGTGTAAATTAAATTTACATATAATTTTCTCAAAATGTGCTTATTACTTGGACTATCGTTAGTTTATGAGATGGTCAGTCTCTTTCCTCTTCTTGTTAGCTTTATTGTTTTTCTGTTTGATCATAATTATATGGTAGTAGACTTATTGTGTAATGACTTTTAATTCATTGTTAATTATAGATCTGCCTCCTTTGGTTGTTTTTCTTTTCAACTCATGTTTAGTTAATATTGGGATTTTTATTTTTTATTTTAACCAGATGGTTCAGGCAACAATTTTATTGGAGGACATGATCAAGACGGACTACTTGAGGAATGAGTGGTGGTATTGGTCATCACTCTCAGCAGCTGCCAAAACGTCCACAATGTCTTCTCTTGCCTTGCGTATATACTCCCTTGATGCAGCCATTTTTTATGAAAAGTCCTTACCCAATTCAGATTCAATTGTCAATTTGAAGCTTGGCAGCACACCGGAGCAGAAGCCACTGCCCACTTTGGAAGTGGCAGAAAAATTAAAGGTAAGCCGAAAGTCTAACAAGAAGCGGAAGGAACCAGAAGGTTGATACAAGGATCTATGTTTGTCAATATTCACGAGAGAAAATCCAGACAAATTAGATCCCTGTGCCAACAGAAGCTGGCAGCATGACCATGTTCTAAGAATAAAAAAGGGATCCCAAAATCAGAATCACATCATTGGCTTTGTTTGTCAAATTGACTATGAGGATAATTTGGGAACTGAAGGCAATGCTGCCACCGCCGCTGCCACTTCGGGTTTGTGTGTATATAAAGCTGACAATGCTAACTTGGATTTGGAGGCAGTCATAAAGCTACATTTTCTGAAGTTGTATGCAGCAGGACCAGTGGCTAAGTGAGAATGCTTCCAGTTTTGAACTGGTATTTGTTTCTATATTTAGATTTCTTCTTGGCATGACAGGCTAAATATAAGGATTAATTTTCTCGGAAGAGCAAGGTCGATATACATATACAATATGAATTAGTGTAAAAATATAAAATGAAAAATATCTAATTCTTTATTCTTTTCTTTTTATATCTGTCTCACTCACTCCCTTATGGTTTTATTCATCTGGTATTTTCCAAGCTTGTCAATATACCCGCGGATATTAATTCATTTACTGTTTGTCTGAGTTTGTGGAGGTAGCTTTGTGAGGGGATTCGTGGTGGTATTTGGTGTTTCCTCTTCTTCAGAAAACAAGAGCCAGACTTCACACCCAAGAAGTACTAACTACTAGTTTCACTGCTCTATTACCGCAGTGTGCAATCCACGGTTTTTCTGTTTGTTGGATCTGATGGAAATGTAAGTTCAGATAACGCATTGTGTGTAGGTGCAATTACAAATGCTTAAAACTGAAGAATCGCAGGGAAGTTTTATCGTAGGGATGAGTGATATAGCACTTCTCAAGTTTGTGTCCAAATTTTTATATCCAAATTATTTTATCATTCACGTAGCAACAAAAATCATTCACTCACTCGACTTTGACATGTAAATATTAAGATACAGTCTTGACAAGTAGAAAATTATTCTGTGGAAATATTTGGTCACTGCTCATTGGGATTGTAGATGAGCTTGAGGATATTGAGATTTCAATATCTCTATTTCTATTTCTTCAAGTTGTAGTGTTTAGTTGCTGAGGATGTTTCGTTTTATTGCCATAAACATAAGCTTGGTTCTGGACACATGCACGTTATTATAAACTTCAGGAAATTTGGCCATGTATGTATGGCTTGGTGTGGCGTTGCTGTGATTATGTGGTGAAACTTTATGGTGCAAGGCGTCATATTAACAGAGATTGTGCGAGGGTCCTACCGTCATGTTAGGGTTGGACATGTGAATCTTGGGTGAAATGCCTTTAGAATAATAATAATAGTAATAAAACATGCTCCTGTGTAAGACTATTTTAGCTGAAAGCATGTGATTATCGAGAGTTGGGAGGACTGATCAAGAAAGAAATAGGACAGTAGCATTCACTGTAAGTTCGGATTGGTTGATGATGTGGGTGTAGACAATTAGAGCCCACCTAAATTAGCAAATGAAAAGGTCAAACAAATCCTAGTGTGTAACAGTTGATATTTGACTGCAAAATAACATACAACTCAATTCTAAGCTTCTGCAGGCCAGTCTTCTCATAGTGAATTAGGGTTATTTTCGTGTGAAAATGAACAACTTAGCAGTGTTATCTGTACAATGTGTATTCTTTTAAATTTATTACATGAATAATATAATACAGTGAGTAATAACATAACAGTAAGTAGTCGAGAAGAGAAGAGGAAAAATTACTCTTTGCCCACCAATGACCCTAGAGGGAGGGATCTCCTTTTCTGTGACGAAAGCAAAATCATGGTCATACATATTTTGAATCTGTTAAACTAAATAAAGCAACTCTTCAGCTTCTATTGATATATATCTTCTCATATATGCTTGACCATAAAGCTAGAAATTTCCATTTCCATCACCATCTTTGTATGTTTTTAGTGCAATGCTATGCCAAGCTTTTGTTTACACTATGCATGAAGGATTTCTACAACTTCTAAGGCCGCTTAATAGCAAAGTTCCCTTGCACTCGCACCGTTAACTTATTATCAATTTTACTTAATATTCTCAATCAATAGCTCATCAACAAGGAATTAGATTACAAATACAAGACGCCATTAACCGAAACACATCATTTTATTCAAACTAAGTCCCATAAATCCACGCACAGGACTCTAGCCACCTTTCTAATGAAGGCCACAGCCACTATAATTTTTTTCTTTTCCCTAACTTTTTTATCTCAAAATCCATATAATCCCACGTACAAATTGAAAGCAGTAACTATTGGATTAAGCCACGACACAGTAAAATAAAAGAGCTTAGCATAACCATGTTATGACCAAACCCACCACCCCAAAGACTCTTCATGCTCTTGATTCTCTGCTGCCAACAACACATCCGAGAAGTTATAACTTCGGCCATCATCACTGCCATCATCCTCCTCCGATTGAACCCTATCAACAGGCCCCATGCATCCAGGGTATGCATCACTTGGAAAGTATGAAATCGAATCTCCACTGTCCACGATCTGTGGACCATCCTCATCAACCACTGCACTTCCCCCACTACCAGAACTCAAGTGATCTTCAACCTTATTTCTCAGTTCGAGAGCTGAAACTTGTGCCACATCAGCTGGAAGCGGCTCACCTTTCTTTCCTTCTTTATTCTCTTCCTTAGCTTGAAGCTTCTCAGTCAAGGAAACCACCTATGTTATATGCAAGTTAATCATGAAAATCATGACTCAACTAAAATTTCGGTTATCTATAGAGAGATTCCAATAGAGAATTACTATCCTTTTGTATAAGAAATTTCTTGTTGAACAAAGATAAAGAAAGAAAGAAAGAAAGAGAGCAAGCTAGAGTAGTCTTGGTTACATCAAGAAAGGCACAAAGGTATATTCGTCTTTATATGACTTTCTGAAAATATGTCTTTTAAATGAAGCTATGTGGGGTTCAGAACATATGCTAAATCTGAAAACACATGTTTTCGCCTACAAAGTCGAATCTCAATATCTCATGTGCACTTATGTCCCACTACAAGCAGGTTCCTATCATCCAGACAAGAATATTATTCACTCTATTACATCCAATACTCAATAAACTAATCTTAGTTATTCTTCGCTTGATGTTTTATAAGGGAAATTCATTTGTTGATTAGTTATTGATGATCATGATGGATCATATTATAAAATCATTATTGTATTGTTTGATCATTAAGTAGCGCGCAGTGCATATACCTCAGATTTGAGATTCTCATTCTCCCTCACAACAGTCTCATAGTTAGAAAGGAGAGCATCATAAGAGGACTTAAGGAGATCATAATCCCTTTCAAGTTGCTTGTTCTTCCACCGTGCCCGGCGGTTCTGGAACCACACTGCCACCTGTCTTGGCTGCAATCCCAGTTTCTTAGCCAACTGGGTCTTTCGCTCTGGCTCCAGTTTGTTCTCTGCCTCAAAGCTCTTCTCCAGCATATGCACCTAGTCAATATTACCCACGTCAAAGACAAATTACTCATTCATCAAATTGGATTTTTCCTTCGTAAAGTATTTAATACAACATCGTTTTACTTGGCTCTTGAGAAAATTTAGCAGGTCAACCTTGCCAGATAGATTTCTTACAAGACAAAAACAACTCAGGTGGGCCATAAAAGAAAAAGAAATAAATTAAAAAAATCTAAAACCCAACCTTTGTTGAATGTTGACCTCTCTATCCCTTGCCAAATACAATCAATTCATACGCCAATATGTTCTGTTTCTTTGAATATAGTTAACTTAGATGTAAAGAGTGATTCTATCCCTAAAGAGAATCAAAACGAAACGAACTTGATGCTGAAAAGGCTTACATAACAAGAAGAAGAGGTGCATATTAATCTTGAAGGAATATATATATATATATGTATGTATATAAAAGATACTTATCAATATCAGTTCAGGAATATTGAAACTTAGTTGTCAGTCACAAACCTGCTCAGCAGTCAGGCGACGCTTCTTCTCCGGAGACTGTTCATCGTAATAGCAATCGTCGAACAAGTCATCTGGTGAGCTGAAAAAAGGTCGCCTCTTTGAGGTGTCCTCAATGCTCATCATCGATCTTCCTCCTTCAACATCACAATCAAACCAAATATATTTATATATCAGTAATTAAAAGTTGACCAAGAAGTCAATTAATAACCTTCCACTACAATTTCAGTATTAGAACAAGATATGCTGAAACTAAAATAATTTTTATCATCTTTTCTTTAATTTTTCTCGGTAAACAAACAAACGGTATTGAAGAGAAAGAAAAGAAGGCAGCCCACATCTTTATCTTTTTCTACTGACATGAAAAACATGAACACCGAGTCACTAAGCATATGACGACATGCAGATAGGCTATGGCAGTATCCTAGTTCATCAGGTCAAATCTTAGTATAAACCAAAGAACAAATAAATAAACAAAAACAAAATTACCTCGAAAAATGGAATCACCATTTCCAAGGAACAACATGTTGCTATGGCAAGCAGAGGGATCGAAGAAAAGACGTCTAGACTCCATGACAAACCTTGTCTCCCTTCTTCTCACTCTTTCTTTCTCTACGTATAATCTTTACGTAAATATGTGTATATATATATCTCTCTTCTGTGTCAGCACTCCGGAACCTCCTCCGTCGATATCGACACAAAAGTAACCTAAAAGGGTTTGTGTGTAGCGGATGATATGATAGAAATAGCTTAAATAAAAGTTAGAAAATCATGAGCTTGTGGCGGAAGAAGCTCGTCGTCCAAAGCAACCTCGCCGGAGTCTCTAGGGGACAGATACAAGATCCCATCAGTCCGCCGCCAACCTTTCCCAGCGCCAAGCTAGTTTTGAATTTGGCAAAGCAGGTGATCTCAAGAGAAAACCAAAAACAAAACAAAACGAAAACCCAAATTTTGAAGACTTGGGCAATAAAAATTTATAGTTTTGAAACCTAAAAACCAAAAATTTATGCTTTTGAAAAACAAAAACGATCACCGGGAGTTTAAAGTTCCGGCGAGTTGAGGGAGACAGTGGGGTTGATGGTGTGGTGTGTCTTTATCGCTGCTGCGTCGCTTCTAGGTGTTTTTTGCAGCTAAAGTTTCGAGAAAGGACTCTCATCTCATTTTATATTCAATTTTTCCCTACGAAATGTCTTTATTGCCCTTTCCTTCTTGTGATTAATAAAATTTCTTCCTTCTAAGAGAAATTAACGAAAATATAGTAGTAACGAGTTTTGAAGGATTTTTTCATTTTTTTTTTTATTTTTTTGAGGTCAATGATACTATTGTTATTATTTTGTGGATTAAAAAAAAAATAAATAGGGAGGTTTTGGTAATAATGTTAAGCAATTTGGATTTATGCTAATAGTGGACTTTGAGTGGGGATTCCCAGTGGACTTCACTAACTTGCGCCGCGAGTGAGTGGAATTCAGATAGATCTAGGCCGTTGGATCCCGTTGGAGAGAGAGAATAAGAAATTGCATGGTTTATGCCAGAGTGTTCAGTAAGTCCCATGCTCTGCGGTCGGGAGATGGTCGGATCTCATCCACTCAATTTTTCGGGAGGCGCAATTAACGGTTTCGATTCTCCTTGTTTTTCTACGCAAAGTATATCATCACTTTGCTCACATAATTCTCAAATACGCTTCATACATTAATTTTACTACAAATGAGAATGAAATTCTAGTAAAATTAATAAACCATATTTTATAAAAATATCAAAGGAAATTATGAGAAATAACTAAAATTAAGGGTAGGAGTTGAAAATAATTAATTTTTCAATTTATATAATTTATATACCTATTTATATATAAAACGATTAAAATATCCATCCCTTATAAATCAAATTTTCCATTTTTTAACACTTCCCAATTAACGGACTGTCCAACAAATTCGGAATTGTTCGACGACTTTTTATGACTATCCGATGATGGTTCAATGATTGTCTAATGACGATCCACTGGTTGGAAAGTATTAGAAAAATGGAAAATTTGGTTTATGAGGAAGAGGTATTTTAGTCGTTTTAGGTATAAACGAGTAAATAAATTATATAAATTAGAACTCGGACTCCTAATTTTGGTTATTTCTCATAATTCCCCTAATGTCAAATGTATTTGTTTGTTCGTCTAATAAACTTTTATTACATAATTAATAATTTTTTTTTATAATTTGTATGAATTTAAAAGAATAATATTGTCTATTAAAGAATAAAAATATTCAATATAGATTATATCATAATTTTTATATATTTAAATAAGTGATCCAACACATACATTATCTGAAGAAGTACACTACTATTGTCTTGTTAATGTGATGCAAGTTGGGGAACCACAATTGCTAGCCATTGAAGCAACACATGCATTGGATCTTGTACTTTCTTTTACAAATTATTGAATAATGTATCTCATGTTTTTTATATATGTAAAAACAACATTTATATAATATATAAAAATTAACCCTAATAGAAATTAATCAAAATAATATTAACATACAAGTGTTGTTTCAAATTGAGGTGACATATAATGAATTAAAAAGGTGAAAGTAGAAGATTTAGAATCGGTTCAATAGGTGAATGTTTCTTCAAGTCTACATAAATCTGAAATGTTGATCAAAGAAATTACATGTGGGGTTGTTAGATTTGAATTAGATAAGTTATTTATTTAATATAAAAAGTGGAGAAAACCCATTTAGGAATGAATAAACAAATATGATTAAATAATCAGAAAATTAATGATTCACATCATGTTGCAAGCATAAGCAACTTAGTTTGAAAGTGCTTTCCACATCATGTGCTTTCATTTTCCTCCAATCCTATTAGATGCCCTCCTTCTCGTAGATGGAATTGCTTGTGCATACTCCTTCAAATTTTGACAATTAATCAAATTAAATATGCAACATAAAATAATTAATTTAATTTGATGAATACTCTTACATCTCACATTGTTAACTATAATTTCCCAAAAAGAATTGGGATGAGTCTGAAGATATTGCAAGTAGGCATTAGAGTCAAAATGGGAAAGGCACTTAGAGGAGAACCACGTAAGTATGGGCCCATAGAATATAACTTTTCTTTGATTTTTTATTTCTATTTTTAGTGGATGATAGAAGATTTTTTTTAAAAAAAAAAAAAAAAAAAAAAGAACC
>JANKKC010044956.1:0-18823 GCA_026225755.1 Bursera bipinnata
AGAGAGAGAGAGAGAGAGAGATACTCTGAAAGTAGAAATAGAAGGGAAAAATGGAGGGAGTACAACACAGGATGGTGAGTGTTAATGGCATAAGAATGCACGTAGCAGAGAAAGGACAAGGTCCAGTAGTACTCTTCCTGCATGGCTTCCCTGAACTTTGGTACTCCTGGCGCCACCAGATTCTTGCTTTCAGTTCACTAGGATACCATGCTATTGCCCCAGATCTTCGGGGCTATGGCGACACTGAAGCTCCTGGTGATATTGCTAGCTACACCTGCCTTCACATTGTCAGTGATGTAATTGCTCTCATCGACTCTCTTGGTGTGGAGCAAGTGTTTCTTGTTGCACATGATTGGGGTGCTATCATTGCTTGGTACTTGTGCATGTTTCGCCCTGAAAGAGTGAAGGCATTTGTGTGCCTTAGCGTCCCTTTTATGCCAAGGAATCCAAGCGTGAAGCCTGTAGAGAGCATGAGAGCGTTATTTGGAGATGACTACTATATTTGCAGATTTCAGGTTTTTTGGCTCTCTTTTGCTCTTAACATAATTGCCTCATTTGCTTGGCCAGATTTAGCACAAATTACTAGCGTTGCTTCGTTTACTAACTCATTTCTTGCTTTGCCATAGGAACCTGGAAGGTATGAATCGGAGATTGCTATGGTTGGCACGGCATATGTACTTAAACGAATTCTGACAAGTCGTAAACCCGGCCCACCTATCATGCCTAAAGAAAATACCTTGAAAAAAAGTCCTGGGAACCCAGTGACCTTGCCCTCTTGGTTCTCAGAGCAAGACCTTAATTACTATGTCAATAAATTCGATCAGAGAGGCTTTTCAGGCGCTCTGAACTACTACCGAGCCTTGAATTTGTAAGCTACTTACAATTAAAAACTAGTGTGAATATTATTTTCTTCTAAATTAAAATTTCCCCAATTTTGTTAAATAATATTCTAAATATTAATTGCAGAAATTGGGAGCTTACAGCACCATGGACTGGGGTACAAGTGAAAGTTCCAGTTAAGTTCATAGTTGGGGAACTTGACAGTGTCTATACCACACCAGGGATGAAGGAATATGTTCACAATGGACATTTTAGGAAAGATGTGCCTTTGTTGGAGGAGGTTGTTGAAATGAAAGATGTAGGTCACTTCATCAACCAAGAGAGAGCAGATGAAGTCAACACTCGTATCTATGACTTCATTAAGAAATTTTAAACTTCCACAATATCAACTCAGGCTCTGCTATTCCTGGTTTATTATAATTATCAGCTCTCTTGTGCCTTGTAGGTGGCCTTGTATTAATAGATTGCCAATAAAGCCAGCCAGCACAAGTTTTTCAGTTGTTTCATTCCCATGTTTCCTGTGTTTTGAGCTTTTGATGACAATTTTATTACAGTTGAGGAATATCTGGATCATCTACTACTACGGTTGGATACGATTAAGAAACTTAGGGAAATTAAACTAGTAGTATAGTTTGAACCGCTTGATTTTAGAAATATTAAATGAGATTTGGTAACTCTCCGGACAATCTATTCTGGGTTGGTTTAGTGCAAATAAAAAATCCTTGCGAATCTCAGTTAAGAGTTATCAGCACCATCTACTTCCACAATCCTTCGTACATACAAACTATGACAAACACCCATCTTCTAGACATTACATTGGAAAAGTGCACCAATCAAGTTCGTATATTAGACAAAAGGCCCCGCTTTATTTATTTATTTATTTTTTTTAAAAGAAAGAAAAAGAAAAAGCCTTGAGCAACAAATGTATGGCGCAGCAAGCTTATCAAAAAAATCCACCCATTAACTTGAAAAAGTCATTAAATCAGGTTTATAGGTGCCGCGGAAGGTTACTTTCATAGCAGAAATGGTGAAGTCACCTACTACACCCCAAGTGACCAACCATAATTTCGGTGCTTTTTAGTAAACGAAGAGAGCAGCATTAAGGACTTTGCAGTTAACAGAGATGGCCAGCCAATTAAGCATTCTCATAACCCATTAACTCAACAAAAGATATATAAAAGTCATTCAATTAAAGAGTCCAAACACCTTCAACATACTTGTAAAACACTAATTCATAATTGAAAGTAATAAAACTGTGTCTCAAACCAGGCATCCATTGCGAATAGTACATAAACCAACAGAAAGTAAATGTTGAGTAAAGAACAAACCACCATAGACACCTAAAGTCTAGCAAAATTTTGATTGCAATAGTAAGAAACGACAAATCTGCCTCACAATTAAGAACTAAAAGTAACTTAAACCCTGAATCCCCGGCTGTTCCTTCTGCCTCTTGCCCTCTCAAACTTCCTACCCTTCGACCGCACATAGGGTTTGGTGTGACTGTGTGGCACACCAGGAGCTGGACCAAAGTGCTTCACTGCTTCACGGGCATTCTTTGGACCTCTGAGAAGAACCTGTAGATGAACAAACATAAGATAAGATCTCTCAACATAATCCCTTTATAAAAGATACTCCCGAGTCAAGTTATCAATTGTCTACCAATCAAGAATGTTGAACATCTACACAAAAAAACTGCTCTAGTAATTGACAAGAATCAAAACAGCAAAATTATAAAACAGGGGACAATAGAAACAATTGTTCGGACATAAAATCATACCGTGTTCTGTCCCAATGGCGCCTTGAGAGCAAGTTGGTCAAAAGTAAGGCACTCTCCACCTGCCTTCTCAATCCTAGCCCTAGCTGTCTCAGTAAACCTCAAAGCAGTAACCTTCATCGCTGGCACTTCATACACCCTAATGTCATCGGTCACTGTCCCCACGACAACTGCAATCTTACCCTCCTACATATTCCGAAAACAAAAAAAAAAAAATTGTGATAACAGTACCATGAAGATCGCAAAATAACCAATAATCATTATTCCTTCCTCCAACATAATCTTTTCCAGATCCTAAGGTGCCGTGTGGTACCATTTTCTAAGGCGTTTTGGTAACTAAATTTTCCAACCCTAAAGGCATTTTGGTAAGTAACATTTAGAAAACGTTAAAAAAAAAATTCTAAGATTCCAGTATTTCCCCAAAAAAAAAATATTTACAAAGTAAATGGGAAAGAGTCTGACCTTTCCTTTCATGAAGCGAATAAGCCGAGAGAGAGAAAGCGGGGCCTTGTTAACCTTGCTCATGAAGAGCCTCTTCAATATCACTTTATTGAAGTTGCTATCTGTTCTCCGTACGAGAAATCGGTACAACTGTTACAGACACGCATACATTAGCAGATTACAATAGAAAACAAAAAATTAAAAGAAAAATCGAAGAAAGACAAACCTTGACAAGGAGTTTGAGATAGATATCATCGGACTTCGGTGCAGTCCTCTTTGACTTCTTGCTCTTACCTCCTGCGACCAGATCGATCCCCTGAAACAAAAACACATTAGCTTCAGTTATGCTCTTTAGTTAATTGCAGATAGATAAATCAATGGCTAGAAAGACCGAGAGACCATGGCTGAGCTTGATGGCGCGGCGAGCGACTGCTGCTGAGATTACTCTCTTGTAGGAGAACGAAAATGAAACTAGGGTTTTCAGCGCCTTTTATAGCTAGAGTTTGTCTACATTTCTATTGGGCTTCATGGATTTATCCATGACAGGTAGAATTGGGCCAGGAATTATAAATTATATTCCGACCCAGCCCAAAACTGATTGATGAGGTGTAAAACATTATTAGTTGAACATCACGTGACATTCCTATTAATTTATTAATTGAACATCGCCTCAATGGTTACATATTTACAAAATTATTAGCATCAATTTTGGTACAATAATTAGAATGAAAGACTTGCAATATGTTGAATATAACAGTACTCTTGTAACAAATATAAACCATGGGTTTGTAGAACTAGAAAAACATTGGTTTAGAATTGTAGCTAATTATGGACTTGAGGGATTGAATGGTTAATTTGTAATATATATCACCGATAACATGGTGGCATTGTTTCGTCATGAATTCGATGACCTATAGACGGTTTCAAATGATTGACCTGGGTGGCTCGAAGAAAAATGTGAAAATTATATTAACCCCACAATTAAATTTGGATAAAATACTTAATTTTAAATTTTTATTAAACTAACATTTATCTAATAAAAATTAATTATTATCCTCAGATTTTTTGGGGATAAATATTAATTTTTATGAAAATAATCATAATTTTTTAAAGATAAATATAATTTAGTAAAAGTTTTGAGATAAGTATTCTTAAAATTTAATTAGGGGTCAAAGTAAATATACCCTTGAAAAAGTATATAAATGATTCAACATGATCGGATGTTCCTTTTTGCAGATATCATGGGCTCGATACAACCTTATGATGCAGAACCTATTAGAGTAAATAAATTAAGAATAAATGTTAAGATTTTATTTAATTTTAGAGATTTGCATTAGTAATATAATGCTATTTAAGTATCAAACTTTCAAATGGAAAATATTTATTTAATTAAAAATAATTGGAGTAAGAGTAGAGATTTAATATTAATGAAAATAAAAATATCAGTTAAAATAATAGTTAAGAAATAGTAGAGAGGGGGGAAATGCTACAATTGCAATGCGGGTTCCCTCCCTCTCAGTCGGATTCACTGTTGTTGTGTCCCTTTCCCTCACAGCCTCCATCTCACCCTCTTCTTCACTCTTCTCTTTCAAATCCATCCCAAAAGCTACACCCTCTGATCTCCTCTCGCTCCTCGGCCCCTCCTCCCACTCCTCCTCCGTCAACCCTCTCGTCGCCCAACAACTCCGTTCCTGCTTCAAGTTCCTCGTTCCGTTCATCCCGGACAAAGCCACTAACGGATTTCGAGACTGCCCCCTCAGACGTAGCTTGAACGATGTAAATTTGAGAAGTTACACCAACACCGAAGAGAATGAGCTCATTTGGTGGCCGCCCAAGCCCGTTCTTGAGCTGGCTCGTCTCGCCGTCGATTCTGGCGGAGACCCTGATGCCATTTATCAGGCTCTTGACCCTACCATGTTGACTGTGAGTTGTTTCTGTTTTTGTTTGTTTGAGGTATCAGGATCTTGTATTCAAGTATTGATCACCTTTGGCATCCAAGAGTCATAGGTACCTGATGTGGAAGGGTCGGAAGAGAATCGATGTGAGCTGACTAGAACACCATACGGGAGGCACTTCATAAGTGAGGTTGGCAGCAAACATCAAACATTTTGTATTTTTATTGGTCATTTATCTGTAGATTAAGTAAATTAGCTTCTGCCCAACTGCAGGAGTTGAATTCGTATCTTAAATATTTATTTGAACTGATTGCTGCTCGGGTTCCTCGTATCGGGTTGACTGTCTCACTGAATCGCTATGATTTATTTCATGGTCACCTCTTTCTCGCTACAAATACGGGGAGGCTTGGTGTATTGTAAGTTAGTATCTTTCTCATAGCATTTACTAATTGATGAGTTCTATAAAGGATTGAATTTGTTTCAGTCTGTAAAAGGCCAAGATTCTTTTAATGCAAAGTATCCAACTTAATAGAACTACTTGAATTTGTTTCGGTCTGGTGATAGAGGCTATGAATTATTTATATGGTTTTTCTTCGTTAAATTATTAGTTATATTGGATTAACAAAAATGTCTGTTTCTTGGTAGTGCTTGTGCCATATTTTGAAAAGCTCTATTATTTTTGTTGCATGTTCTGATTTCATGATACTAAAATGGCAGGTTTCATGCTAAAGAATATCCAGAATATGACAAAGAACAATTTCCGTATAACATGGGTTATTGCCAGATAGGTAAAGTTTATTGGTAGTGTTGTTAGTTTATGTCACATGGTACCTTTCACATCTCAAACTTCACTCAAGTTATGTCAGTAGGGAGTTTTGGTCAGAAATAATCATCATCAACTTTAATATTACGGGTTTTCCTTTAGGGTCCAATGTGAAATATGATGATTCGATGAACTTGCGAAATATTCTCTGGCTTGCCCCATTGCCTTGCAACTCCACTAAAGGTTGGCTGGCACCAGGTACTTCTTTCAAGTGGTAGTGGATTTCAGAGTTATATCTAAAGTGATTTTAATACTTAGCGTTTATATCTTGGCTAGAATATCAAGCAGAGCACAGTTAGTCTTCTGTGTCTGTTGTTATTGACCTTTCAATCTGTGTTACTGATAAGAAACTGAAGAGATCATCACTTCTTATCAAATATGTTGGCCTTATTATTGATATAACAGGAGTCCTGGTTGTTCTGGATGCCCGTCCTGATGGAATTATATACAGAGATATCATACCAGAATATGTAAACTTTGCTAGGACCATATATGAAGGTATGAATGTATAGTTTGCAATTCCCTCAAGGAGTTAGGCACGGATAGAATGTTATTACTTCGATTTGATTTTGACTTTTACAAAATTAGTTTGTGGTGTTGGCCAGATGATTTGGGGGATGTTGCAGTTGATGTCAACTATTTGAATGTTGGAGATACAGTGCCGGATTATCAGATTTTCATTTGCTGAAACTAGGCAGCAGCTGCAATACTATTATTTGCTAAAAGTAGGCAGCAGCTGCAATACTATTGTACTAATTCTGAATCTTGTTTTTTTAAGAATGTTTGGTAGAAAGCGTTTGGAAAATCATTTGAAAAATGTTCAAGTTTTTCAATTTTTACCAAGGAAAAAAACACCATTTTTAACTTTTGTTTTTCAAAAGCGTTACCAGTTTACATTTATACTTGATTGTTACTTTTTTGGCTTTTCTGTTCTGCAAATTATGCTACTATTTTTTCTCTTGTTTCCTTTTCCTACTACGTTTATGGATTTATCGTCTTCTGTAGGTGCTTACTGCCTGTGTTAAATAATTTCGGCCAAACCCCTGAATAAGCTTGAAATCTGCTCGTGGGATAAAATCATAAGTAGTGGCTGACCAAAACATTTGTTCACAATCTTTTGCCTTTATTTCTGCCTGTAATATATATCATCACCATATGTAAAAGAAATTACAAACAATCAATTTATCTGAACAATAATATTAGCCACATTGTTGGTGGCTCTGCAAAATCAGTTCTGTTTGTACTAAACTTTGCTACGTTTAGAATTCCACCATTCTCAGAAGGCTCTTATTTCTTGAAATCACAAATAAAGGAAAATTACATGGAAGGGCGGGAGTCATCGGCTGGCGTTTGATGCATAACTAAGCAATGAGGAGAATGGCCAATGTGAGCAAGAAAACTGGTGTTGCTTTAGAGTATTGCATATCTTTGCATAGTTTCTCCTTTGATGTTTATAGGGTAGTGTACCTCTGGAAAGTGGAGATGCTCTGCAAAGATGTACCTTGGGTGGTCCATGTTGTGGCCAATCATAAGATAGTAACAATTTTTTTTTTTTTACCACATTCCTAACAATGTTTTCTTTCTTCCAGCTAAAGATTGTTTCTTCTCAATCCTTGCTTGATGGGAATATAGTTTATTGTTTAGGAGAGTTCTGGTACTACGTTGTCTACTTACATGTGCAAAGGTTCTTGATTGTAGAAGTTTATGGGGCAATTTAAACAAATATCTAAAATTAGGGGATTGATTGGTAAAATAGTCAGATCTCATAATTACGTACAGTTTCTATCCAAAAGTACTTAAACTCTCAAGAATACCCCGACTAAAAATAATTAATATTAATTAATTATAAACTGCCTCTTCCCATATAAATAAAACAGAACCTCCTCCTTCCTGCCTAGCACGTGATATTAATAAAAAGAAGCAGCTTTTTTTGTGTGGTTTTCTTCTATCTAACGCACACAATCTCTCTCTCTCTCTCTCTCTCTCTCTCTCTCTGAGTCGGTTTGCATGGTCATAAACAAGCCAAAGTAAACCACCTGAAGCCAAAATCTCTCTCTTTGTTTCATTTTCCCTATAAACTTCTTATGAGTTGCGTTTACTTGCGAAAACTGGTATGGATAATCGCCATTGTTGATAGGGGTGGGCACCCATCGGGTTGTCCAACCTAACTACCGATCCGAACCCAACGGGATGGGAAAAATCAATCCAATGTCCTTTTTTTTTTTTTTTTCTGGACCTGAAGGGTTGGATTCGAGTTCATCGGGTTAAGTCAATAGTGTTGACTCTTGTAGGGTCAATTGGTTTAGTATCGGGTTGGGTTAGTGTCAAGTCGGGTTTGTAGCTAGTTTATAAGCATGTTTTTATCGGTTTGAATTGTGATTGGGTCGGGTTAGTACTTAATATTAAGCAATAAATAATTTTTTTTACATAATATATACAAATGAGGTGCAACTTAGTGGTAACTTTACAAAAATATGTTAGTGGAGGTGTTGTCTTTGAATCCTTCCACTCACAATAATATAAGCCAAGCATTTTCTAAATAATATATTCGGGCCGGTTTCAGGTTTTAGAGGAAAAACCCAACTACCAAACTGAACCCGATGGAGCTATCCCATTTCAAGTGACCCTGCACTCAACCTGTGAATTTCGTTATGTAATTGAAAATCAACGCTTATTGCTTTATTTGATGAATTCATTCATGTTTACGACATCTCTCGATGGTTGAGCTTGCTCACGTAAACACAATTTCTGGTTATGCACCTAGACTTTTTCAACTTCTCAAAACAATTAACTGAGGCAAATTTACCATGAAAAAATAATTTTTAGAGAGAAATCAACAACTAAAATCAATTGTACAAGGCACCTTAACACTCATATCTCTTTTTCAACCACGGCTTCAGTCCTCAACTAAGCTATGACTATTTGATCCTCAGTAAAGTCAGGACCGAATGGTCCTCATCCAAGACCGAACGACTGAACACCTATTCAGACCAATTGGATAGACAGAAGATCAATCGGTCTTGATTGGTATAGTAGGTTATATTAAATTGAGGATTTTTTCGTTACATTAGCTTTTTTTGAATAAGAACTTATAAATAATTAGGAGATTTGACTATTTTTGTCATCAACCCATAATTTTGAATGTTTGTTATCTATTGGGCTTATGAATGGCCTGACACTCTTTCTACAGCAGTGCGGCTTCACTCATTGGGCTTAATTGTACCACAAATTCGAAATTTTCACACTTCTAATTATCTTTATCCGAGTAAAATATTAAAATTCTAGAAAACGTACACAATTGCCGATGGACAAACAAGAAAGAAAGTTGGATGGTTCTGGAAGGTACTGCCCGTGCGGACAAATATTCATAATCCTTCAACGTGTCAAAATCTCCTAGGACCCACTCCAGGACATTTTCAATGTTATCCAATAACCCGACCAATCCAATGGGCGCACCACGCACCTTGTTCACATTAGGTCCAACCCGCTCAGACTCGCATAAAACCTTTTCTGTTGCTCAACACTTGCGCTGTTTTCTCACTGTCTCACAACCCTCTACAAGTGCTTTTAACGGAAGATCGGAATTCTTTTTCGTGGAAGAATAAATAAATTGAAACTATTGGAAATGAGCGTACAGAGGATAGAAAGTGTAGATCTGTGGAAGAACAAGGCACGTGCTCTTCAACTACGGCTCAGGGATCGGTTTCGGGTGGCGGTGGACCGCCACCGTCGCAGACCGCCGATATTCGCGCGAGAGAGTTCCTTGTCATCTGCCGTTCAACGCTGGTTGCGTCTCTTTCGTGATTTCCGTCGTGATTCCCTCCCTTCCTCTTCTACTTTCTATCGCAAACGAGGTACCCTATTAATGGTGTCTTGAAGATAAATGCGTTTTGTCGGTTTACTATGTAATCAGCTTAGGGTGAGTTTGTGAGTGCTTTTTGGAAAATCACTTGCAAGTGTTTTAGTGCTTTCCTTATTAGAGGAAATGCTTCCAAGAAAGCATCTATTAAGTGCTTTATGTGTTTGATGGAAAAAATAGAAAATAAGAAAAAAAAAAAATCAAATTTAGCTCTTTAAAATCGCTTTTCCCCTAAGAGCACGTATGATGCAATGAAATGAAATGCAAAATGCACATTTTTTATTTTTTTATTTTTTTTGAAAATAATTTAGTAGAAAATAACGTTGGATATGTAAAGAGAAGCTAGTACAGTCCTTTCAATATGAATATTGCTGTTAGGTTATAATTAAGTAAAGGAAGAGATAAATTGTTGCCTCTGCTACAAGGCAGTATTTTTGTCTTTTCCTTCAAATAGAGTAGATTTGTATTTTTTGTTTATCTGGATTTCTTTCAGATCTTTTTCATTTCTATATGTAGTTTGATAATTTTTTTTTAATTCTATATTTATTTCAGTTTATTGAAAGTTAGAGACCAGATCGATTGGAAAGCAAGAGTTAGTTACTTTGTATGAGCTTTGGAATTTGCTGGTAATTGAATTTGAACAAATAAAATATTGTTCACTAAATATCGTACATTATCTTTCAAGAGGGATGATGTGTGATACTTTATGTCTTTTAGTCTTATCTTTGACAATGTTGTTTTTTCAAAAGCAAGAGATCGTAAATAATTCTAAGGCACTCAGAGCAAAAAAGTGAGCAGAAAAGCTGAACCTTCAGCCATTTTCGGTTCCTTACCCTTTGTATGCTTCGTAGCTGTGTGATTTATAGTGCTCCCTGTTGACAAATCTTAATTTTGTGAAATTTTTTTGCATCGCAGTGAGTAAAGACTTAAATGTGGAAGAAGATTCTGTTATGCTTCGCATGCTTCAGGCTCTGGCTGTTCCGGTCCTTGGGAATGTTTGTCATGTGTTTATGAACGGCCTTAATCGTGTTCAGGTGTGTGTAATTGCACATCATATGCAGTCTTGACATGTCTCTTCTTCCCTTAGTTGTTTGCTATTCACCTCAACTAGTTTGGGTTGTGTGGTATGCCAGGTTTATGGTGTGGAAAAATTACATGATGCATTGTTACATAGACCCAAGAACAAGCCTCTTATAACAGTAAGAAGAACTCTTTTCAGGTTAATTGTAAATGTGAATTTACATGTCAGCTTACATTTAAACTGATAGATGTATCATTTCCTCCCCTTTGCAGGTAAGCAACCATGTGGCATCTGTGGATGATCCATTTGTTATTGCTTCCCTACTTCCTCGAAGTGTTCTTTTGGATGCACAGAATTTGAGATGGACTCTTTGTGCGACTGATCGATGTTTTAAGAATCCTGTGACTACTGCATTCTTTCGTAGTGTCAAAGTGTTGCCAGTTTCTCGTGGCGAGGGAATTTATCAGAAGGTATTCTTTAACTAAATTTTCTTTCAAGAAATAAATGAATAATATTTGCAAGTGTTGAATGCTGTGCTGAAAATACATAGTGGATGACCTGCATTCAGAATTGGGCATAAGTTCTGTTTTGAACTTGTCTGTTTGCAGTTAGAAGATAACTTAATGGCTAGCTGCTTTAGACTTGCTATGGTTCTTCCATGCATTGTGCTGGAGTTTGTACTTGTGATGAATTTTGTAGATGTTTTCTTCATGTAATCTGCAAATATCTACAGATTCACTTACTTGTACTTGAATTTATCTCCTCTCTATTTAAAATGTTAGCCCTTGTGGAAAAATTATATACTTGTCTCTGCTGGTTTCAATAACTATATGTTCTATTTTATGCTCTTTTGCACTGATAAATCGGTTTCTGTAAGTTCTTTTGCTTTTGATGTAAACTTATATCTTGCATTATTTCATATAATACAGGGTATGGACATGGCTATTGCAAAATTGAATAGTGGTGGGTGGGTTCACATCTTCCCAGAAGGTAGTCGTTCACGGGATGGTGGAAAAACCATTGGGTCTTCAAAGAGAGGCATTGGAAGGTAAGACTTTGTCACCAGATAAGTTCTTCTATTGTCTGTTTTTGGTTCATATCCTTGCTGTGGTTCTTCAAATAGAACTTTTACATTTTAGGCCTTGAGAGATAATTACTTTTATATGCATGTCCTCTCCTCTTTTCTGCCTTTTAATTAGTATTGTGCCCCCTAAGTGTTTTCTTGAAATTACTTATCAATAAACGTAGAGAGGGATGGCAGAGTGGTTAATGGCTTGCAGAACAAAGAGATTTTTTATTTCTTTTCTCTTTTTACCAAGGAGAAGTGAATGATATCTCTTATTGCTGCAATAAGACACGAGTCTTCTTTATTTTGATGTTCTGTCAAGGCAAAAGAGATATCTCTTATTGCTGCTCTTTTTTGTATTGTTTACTTCATTATTTACTTTAATAGGTTGCATGTATAACCACCATTGCATGTTAATGCTCAACAGGTTAGTCCTGGATACTGACAATGCCCCCATGGTTGTTCCATTTGTGCATACTGGGATGCAGGAGGTCATGCCTATTGGTGCTACCTTCCCAAGGATTGGCAAAACGGTAAGTAGTTCAAGAGTTCTTGCTGTTGCCTGGAAAGTTCTTGAACTCTTCATTCTATTTAGGTGTTTACATTTGGTGATTTGCCAAGATTTCTGCTTGATTTCAGTCTATGATCTCATAACTTTTACTCATTCAACATGCTGAGTTGATGTTTGATTGTATAGACACCAAATTTTAGTTTCTGCCCTATCTTGCCCCACCTGTGGCCTTCATTACTCAGCTCCCTCCTTTTGTTGGTCATGCAACACTAGGTTGCCTTTTAGCAGACTGATACCATTGTAGCATGTAGCTGATTAACTTGATAATGATATGGTGATACTGTGTGGGATTTCTATGGTTGAAAACTCTTACTTTTTCTAAGTACACGTGTCCGAATTTTTCACATGCCCAATAACTTTGGTGCCTAGTTCTGTAACTTCAGAATTTTTTCATTCATATGCCAAATATTTTGTAGGTTACTGTACTTATTGGTGACCCAATCGAGTTTGATGATTTGCTCGACGAGGAACAAGTGAAACATGTATCAAGGGGAAAACTTTATGATGCTGTGGCTTCAAGGATTGGTCATCGACTGCAGCAATTAAAAGTCCAAGTTGACATATTGGCTCTTGAACAACCAAGCGCTGAACGTGCAGCTGATATATTGCAACAGGTTGACTGGGAATCATTCGGCATCCGGAATCATGTGATCACTGATGAATACTCACCGTCACAAGAAACTCAGGATCAAACCCAGCTAGATAATACTTGTACACGAGAGCGTTTGAGAATGGGATTCTGGAATGAAGGTGGGTTTGCTTCAAGGATACGTGGTTATATGGATCGAACTGAGCTAATGGGTTTTGCAGCCAGAGGCTTGTTTATGAACAACAGAGCTGAGGATAGTGCTGCCAGCGTCGTCGAGATAGGCCCATCGAGGGCATGGAAACAATTTCTTGAAGCTAATTTGTTAGGACGGTGGAATACATGCTAGCAACTTTACACTAAGAGAGGTGTAATGTAAATTTTTTGATCCTTTCATCAACTAAAGTTTTGATTATGTGAAACGCAAGTGCTTTTCCATAAAACTATTTTTTACAATAGTTGAGAAAATATTGTAATTTTCCTTTAATTTTATTAAATATTAAAGAATAGATATGAAACTGATCTTTGATTAATGAGTGCACTAGTTCGTGTATGTCCAATCATGTTAGTTTGATTGTATGTTGGAAAGAAATATGTTCATTAGATGCATCAGCAGTTTACCATTGCTTCGTACTAATTAAGAAAAACTCTGAAAAGGATAATCATAATTAACCACTCCAATTGAAACCAAAAATAATTGACAAGATTGTTGGGTTAAGGCATCAATCTAATGAGTTTCACTTTCCTATTATCCACAACTTTTTCATCACTTTATTTCAATTTAGAGAATTAGGTATTTTGAAAATCAGTTAAAAGATTTATGATTGAGAAATGAGTTTTCAGACGTTAAGATGTTATTCAAAAAAATACTAAATTTAATTTTGAGATCGCATGGACACAATTTTTTAAGATAAAAGTTTATTTATTTTTCTTTTTTCTTATGAATAATTTTTTTTTTTTAATAATTCGACCACACTCCAAAATCATTTCTTCTCACACACATAACATAACCAAGTCCTTTACAGGTCATACAATATAATTTCTCTCTCTTCCCCTTCCACCTTTTTATATTTATTTATTTTCCAAATATTCACTGCATATTCATTTTCTTTGAAAATCCAAACACTCCTTCACAGAAAACCAAAAAAGAAAAAATGGCGGAAGAGGCAGAGCTAAGCCCGAAGCAGAAGAAAGAGATCGCCAAATGGTTCCTCCTCAACTCTCCTGCCGGTGAAATCCAATACGTCGCCAAAGGTCCTTCTCAATTTCTACAGTTTTTTTTTTTTTTTTCATTTTAATTTCAATCCGCATTGTTTTCTTTTGTGTTGGATCCACTAACATTACCCTAATTTTCTCCCTTTTTTTCTCAGACCTAAAATCCGTTCTCAACGACGACGAAGTCTATGACGAGGCCGCTTCTGAGTCTTTCCCTGTCTACAACAAATCTCACTTGATTTGCCTCCAAATGCCTTCACGAGCCGGAGATGTAAGTCTCGTCAGTTTTTTGAGACATTACTTTACCTGTTATTTTTTCTTAATGTTTTGATAAGTTTATTACTGTCTGTGAATATTATTTGGAGAAATTTGAGTTCAAAATTTACAGTCCTGTCAAGTTATAGATCTCTTGATTAAGAGCTCGAAGTTGTTTGATGCATGTAAATTTTTATTCATGGGTGTTTGTTACTCTCTCTTGCTGTTCTCATATTGTATTTGCAGGTGTTAGTCACTTCATTTGGTGAACTTGAGGAGAACGAGTATCTTGATCCGAGGACTGCCCAGGTTGCTAAAGTTGATCATGTTAAACAAGTAAGTTTTGATATCTTTAAAGAATTTCATATTACTTAGGTAGTTTGAATATCTATGAACATAGAGGAAAGCTTAATTTTGTAAATTGAGAATAATAGATTACTGAAAATTTATTTGTATGTGTATGTTGTAATCAGGAGTTTGTTGTTCATAATTCGTTTGAATTCTTCATCTGTATTTGCTTTTCATGGGGTTCTGAAGTACATGATATGCGATGTTGTTTATTTCTAGTGTGAATTATGTTTGTTTGTTGCCTATTTTTTATGTAAGGTTGTGCTAAATTGGTTCAGGTTTGTACAGAAGTGAGACCGGCAACTGATGAGGAACTTGCATCCCCATACATTGAGGAATACCGGTATGCCTTATTACTCTCTTCTCTATAGTTGTTTTCTTAATGGGCATGGAGGAGTTACTTTAAATTGTATGATTTTTTTTTTTAATAAAAAAAAAAAGCATGATGATAAGGGTCCAATTTATATTATATATTTCACAAGCATTATAACTATTTACTTCTTTTGTAGTATTGTTTCCGTCTATTTCACATGCTGTTTTGAAGTTCTTCTGCTAGCCTTTCTCGATTCACGTTATCAAAAGTGTTTAACACCTATGGAGAAATTTTCTTAATTCGGTCTTTTATTTTTTGTGAAACTGTAATTTTGTGAATGATTATCCTTTTCCTAATTACTGTTCCTTCATCTCCATCTTCTCATCTCTCCAATCCAGAGTTACGTGCGTTGACTCCTGGAATAGTATGCATTTTTTTATTGCCTTAGCAGTGGGCATAGCCGAGGTTTATGTTACTTGAAGCTTTTACTCTTGAGTGCTTGATCAGGTAGTGGCTAATCATTTTTTTTCTTTGGAAGGTATGCTTTAGATGCAGAAGTACTAAAATATGTTGGTGAAGCTTATCCAAAAGGTGTATGTTCAGTTTATTGTACAAATGGAAAAGATGTGGAGGGACCTGGATTTGATTTTGAGCTTGTTGTGGTGATATCGGCTGCTAGACTTAGCCCGCAGAATTTCTGGTGTGTGAATCATATGCAATCATATAATACTATTTTGATGCTTGTCCTTTGGCACTATGGTTAGGTTTTAAGGGATAATTATGCCATGTGAACACCTGCTTATGTAGGTGCATTTTAACTTATCATTAATTGATATTGAGATGCATCATAATTGATAAAATTTTTAGTCATCTACAAAAGCTTTTGTTATTTCTTACTAAAAAAAAAAAAATGATAATGAGACACAGCAGTTACCAAATGGAAACATCTATCATTAATACTCACATAAATTTTCTGGAATATCAATAGCAATGGAAGTTGGCGCTCAATCTGGAACATTGAGTTCAAGGAAGAGGAACAAGTGCTGGAAGTAAAAGGCAAGTTGCAGGTATATACGATCCTTTAGTGTTCTCCATGACATATTTATGACTTTCCCTGTTCTGCAATTTGCATCCACATGCTCATATAAACCTTTACTTAAGTCACTTTTTCTTGTTTCAGGTGGGTGCCCATTATTTTGAAGAGGGAAATGTGCAGTTAGATGCAAAACATGAATGCAAAGATTCAACACTCTTTCAGGTTATAACAAATCTTACATTTCGCTAATCATGAATTTGATAGATGATGTAATCCTCTCTTCTTTATAAATGGAAACTAATATTCTGGCAAATGCATGTAGCTTATTTTTGTGATTGGTTACAAAGTGGTTAAAGCTGCTAGATTTAGTAATGTTAGAACAGAAACAAAAATTTCCATTTTCTAGTAGAAAACTCAGAGGCTTATAATTTTCTTGAGACTCATGCTTATATTTTTCAACGACATTATGCTGAAGCATTTTGTGTAGTATTCTTGTATTTCAAGCATATGCCTATTCTGATATTTCATTATTTTTCATTCATCAATTATTTATGTCTAATGTTTGTTTATTTGTTTTAGTCCCCTGAAGATTGTGCAAGTTCCATAGTTCACATTATTCGTCACCATGAGACAGAGTACCTGGCATCTCTAGAGGTTCTTATTATGTCTCTTTTTATTTCAAATGGTTGGATTTTTTAGTTCTTACTTACAATTTTTAATCAACAGGCATCCTACTCAAATTTGCCAGATAACACATTCAAGGTACCTCTAGTCTTAGAAACATCTTTGCTCAAATTTTTCGAGTTCAGTTTAGAAGATTTTTTTTATTTTTTTTTATTTTTATTCTTATGTTTGCGCCAATTATAATTGTATATTTGGCTATTACATTAATGTTGTTTAGGCATGAACCCATTTAGCATAGGAGCTCGTATATGGTTAATTACTTCAAAAAACTAACTGACAATACCTATCTTACAATGCTGCCACCCTCGTGGTATGTCTTTGCTTCCTGAAGTAAAAAACTAACTGACAGCACCTATTTTCCAATGCTGCCACCTTTGCTTCCTGATTGATTGTTGATAGATAAAAAGAAAATGGAAAACTCATTTTTAAGTATTTTTTCTTTCCATCTCTCAAAACCAAAGTTAAATGATATCTTAATTAAAATCAGAAACTTGAATAAGTTAAAGCAATTGTAAAACCATGCATGAAGCGTCTATACTGCATCCTAGCTCTTTATCAGATCCTATCTTGTTTATGCAGCTTTTTTAAATCATCCTGGTTGACATATTGACCTCAAGCTGTCTCTAAATAGCTGAATATAAGACAACTGATTTTTATTTCTATAGCAATCTAATACCCATGTTTGTGATGCAGGATCTCCGGAGGAAACTTCCAGTTACTCGTACCCTATTTCCCTGGCAGAACACTTCACAATTCAGCCTTACAAGAGAAATCACAAAAGAACTTGGAATCGGAAATTAAATATACCATCCCAGAGGCCCAAGCCATGTCTTGATGTGTAAAATTGAATTAGCGAGCTCCCAACTATTGATCATTTGTATTCTTAAATATATTAATTCCGCGGAGAGTTCACTTCTTCCCCTTTCCTCACCGTAAGTTTGGTCATTTATCATTTGCCATCCAATTGTTCTTGTCAATAGTGTTCTTCAATTTTGGTGTGTAGATTTGTACCGCTAATAACCAGTTGTGTATAGCAGTTAATTTTTGTCGTTGTCATTCATTTCCTTGTGATGCTTGTGGAAAATTTTACGATGTTTGTTACTTATCAATGTACTTGTGAACTCTGTTCACATGATATATTCTTAAATTGTTGGCTCCTTTGCTTCCTTTGAAGAGTTTATGGGGTGACCTAGAAATACATCATGCTAGTTATATGTGGTGAAATGTTGTGGAAAAATCGTGTAAAATAGCTCGATAAGGTGTTTTATCTGCGAAGATCACGCCTTTTTGGCATAGGAACGAGCAACTAGAATGAGGGTTTCTATGGACCATTAGACCATGATAATGGTCCAAATCCACGAATATTTTTCTTGTTTTTGGGGCACGCTATGGGGAGATTGACATCAATTAGAAGTATGGGTGAGGGATGAGGGTTGGTCGAGAAGTGTCCTAGAAGCATCAAGGAAATCGTTGTTTCATTGACTCTCTACGCATCTCCGCCCAATTCATATGGTCCATAGAGGAACACCCGTTCCTCATCGTCGTGATGACCCACTAGGTTCTCGGAATTGTGATGGCCCGCTGGGTCCATAAAAAGTTCACCATTCAAAAGGGAAAGTATCAACTAACCTTCCCATGTTTTTGAAACGTTCACAAAACCCCCAATCATGAGTCATCTTCAATTGAAATTTACATAAATTTGGAAATCTTTACTGCTCTTTGCTTTCACTTTCTCTTGCGTTTTGTTTTTTCCTTGGAGGAGACATTAAATATTCAAACAAATCAAACCGATTATTCACTTTGTTTCTGATTTTTTTTTCCCTCTATTTATTTTCTCAACATCTATTGTTTGTGTTTCGGATTTGCTTTGTATGTTCTTTTAAAGACTTTTAAGTCTTGAGTTAGTTGATATGAAAGTGATGTATTTTCTAAATTACTGAAGGGTATAAAGAAATAAAAGTAATGATTCGAACTTTTGTGTTAATTTTGAAACGTATTAGGGGTTAGCAAAATTTATCCGATTGGGAAAAACTCGTAGTTTTCCGTTGCCGGGAATCGAACCCGGGTCTCCTGGGTGAAAGCCAGATATCCTAACC
>JANKKC010044957.1:0-10219 GCA_026225755.1 Bursera bipinnata
AGGGGTCTTGTTGATTAAAATTCCAAACTTGCTTTCTGCCTGATATTAGACTAAAACACGAGGGTAGTATTTGAAATTGTCCCAATTTTTAATAAATTACTTATTTTTGCAGTAAACCATAAGCTGCTTTAAATATCAGGAGAACATCAAGAAGATTAAGAAAATAAGGTAATTAACTAACCCCCCAAGTTATGGAGAAGCTGTGGTCCCTCCAATAATTTAAAAAATAAAAACCATATACCCCCTACAGTTTATTTAAAATTTTCAATCTCATTTTTTAGGTGATTTTTTTTAAAAAAAAAAAAAAATCAGAGCGTTTTTTTTTTAATGGAATAATTTTGCATATATAACTAACACAATCAACTTTATAAAATTTAATATGACACAATTTTATTGGAATGTGTATTTATTATAGCTTCTCTTATTTATTATAAAATTTTCTTAATCTTTAATATTTTATTATATCAAGTTGTATATATTGATTGTAGACTAAATTTAAAAATGACCAAAATTATAGGTGGATCTTTAAGAATAATCATGTTTTTAAAAAAAATTAAATATCATGAACGCAAATCAATTTTTGTCTCTGTCAATCTCTAGCACTTAATAGCTCGATAAATTTTTTCAAACCCTTGAGTTATCAGTCTCAAACTGCAAATCTTCGTGATTATGATATTTAAATTTTATAAAACATTAATATTCCTAAAATGACACTTATAATTTTAATTCCTTTTAATAATTTCGTTCGATTTACATCTATAGAAAAATGCATGTGCCAAAAGCCAAACCGACCAAATTCCACGGTCTCCTCCTCGTGGGCCTCGGTTTCCTCTGCCCTATACTATATATAGAAAAAATCCATAATTTTTATACTTAAAAAACAATAATATTACATTAATTTGTGTCATAAAATATCTATACATTGTTGGTTGATTTTTTGTTTTGTAATAAATAATGTTGCACAACCTCCCTTATGTGGAGTGTTAGCAATTATGGTGAGGACGTATGCTCCAATAGGTATATAATGAAAAAAAAAAAAAAAAATCTACTATGTAGATCCTTTACTTCAAAAATTAATTTAAAGTTTCAACCATTTATCTATTTTAATTTGAGTAAAAGAAAGACAAACGTTTTCATGATATTAAAGATAATTTATTTATTTTTTCAAGTTTGCACATCAATACATAAATAGTGAGTAATGTAATAAGATTTTCCTATATTCCATTAAAATCTTGAAAAAAATGTATATATGCACAACTTTTTGAGGGTCTTTCAGCCCATTATTTGAAGTTTATAAAATAATCTCTTTTTAGATAATTTTTTTAATTTCTGAAAATAATGCATATAACTAATACAATAAATTTGCATTATACTTATATTTGATTAGATGAAATATATTATGAAAAATTCATATATTTGTTTTTAAGAACCTACTTAATTTACTAATAAAAAAATCTATGCAAATCATTTCTCTCACCAACTTTCAATAAATTTTTCTTAATTTTATTTTCATGTAATTAGATAGATATCTTAATTTTAATCAGTCTCATAACTTATTTCTAGAATTATTTATTTTAGAATTATAAGGATGATTACCTTTTTTTTTAATCAGTCTCATAACTTATATTTATTTATTTTTTTAACATTAAATATATTAAATATCAAAACAAACCCTTAAATTTCATAGAATTTCGAAAACCACTTTTAAGATTTCATAGATTCTAACAAAAACCTCTGTAAATTACAAATTATTAGTAAAAATAGAATAGTGCTATTAAAAATGAATAAAGAAAGTACAAAACACACGTAGTAGTTAAAAAAGTAGAATCCCATTAGAAAAGCTGGAACAGAGTGGAGGTTGTTGTGGGCATTGTAAATTATTTATAGACAGATTCAGCCTCTCAGTACCCAGTAGATCTCGGCTCACATGCCTCTGACTCCGCGCGGACCGAGCCTCTTCTCTCTCTTTTTTATATTCACTTGCCTCTTCAGTGCCTATCTTTGTCTCTGCACACTTCCATTTTCTATTCAAAAAAATTGATTTTTCTTTGTTGCACCACCTTAACAACCTTCAAGCTCCATAATTTGTACACAAGGTAATTTTTTTTTTTTTCACACTTTGGACAATGCTTCACTTAAATAAGACTTGCTTGGGTCAAGTTGGTTTGGTGGTTGTTGAAACTTGAGGCTCCCAGCCCTTGTTTTTCTTTCGTTTTGTTCACTTTTTAAAGAAATGCAAAGGCTATGCAGAAGGTTTCTTGTTGAAAGCTTTGAAAGTTGGAGCTTTCTTGTACTAAACTTTTCTTAAGGTTGATTATGACATATTTATGTTTCTGATCATTGTTTCATTCTGTTTATTTTATTTTTTTTCTTTTTGATTCTTTAATGTTAGATCTGTTAGTGAGGTACAGAGGCCACTGAACCACTCATTTATTGTTTCAGTGTCAACATTTATAAAATTTCATGCTTTTGGGGTATGTATGCTGTTTGGTTTTAAGAAAATGCTTCCGTAGAAAAGAACTAAAATAGTGTTAAATCTTGAATCTGCTTTAGTCGGTTTAGATATTCTATTCAGGTATCTGCCTACCATGTTTATGTATGACGAGGCTTATTAGAGCTCTGAAATGTCATCTTCTTTGATTTATTTATTGTTTTTATGGCAACCCAAATGGAGGGTATGACTTGTAATTGTGACTCATGCTTTTCTTCTTCTGATTTTTGTAGGGTTTTTGGTTTGTTCTGGTAAAGAGCTTTCAGAGGAGCCTAGTGGTACTCATTTACTTAGTTTGGTATGATGATTGATGAAGTTCTTTAATCTTTTTCTTTCTGTTATCTGTTACTCAGTTCATCAACTCTGCAACCTCAGCTTTGTGCGATAGCCTAAAAATCAAAATTTTACAGTTGGGTTTTTGGTGATTCAAGCCATTCAATTTCTTGAGGTTGCAGTATTGTCTTTTTCATTTTCATTTCCTGTGTTTGATTTTGAAAGTCTTTATTGCATCTTGTAGAAGTAAGCGTGCTATTTTGGGTGCTACTGGTTTGTTAGAACGCAGTAGAAAGAGATGTCGAAGCCGCCAGTACCTGTAGACTTTGCTCTGAAGGAGACATCACCCAAAATTGGTGCGGGGGCTGTCACGGGTGATAAGCTGTCATGCACCTATGACCTTGTTGAGCAAATGCAGTACCTTTATGTCCGGGTTGTCAAGGCCAAGGATTTGCCCGGAAAAGATGCTACTGGTAGTTGTGATCCCTATGTTGAAGTAAAACTTGGAAACTATAAGGGAGTGACAAAGCATTTTGAGAAGAAATCCAACCCTGAATGGAATCAAGTTTTTGCTTTCTCGAAAGAGAGAATTCAGGCATCGGTGTTGGAAGTTCTGGTGAAGGATAAAGATGTAGTTTTGGATGATTTAATTGGTAGGGTGATGTTTGATCTCAATGACATCCCGAAAAGGGTTCCTCCAGACAGTCCACTGGCACCACAGTGGTATAGATTGGATGATCGGAAGGGAGATAGGACTAAGGGAGAGGTGATGTTGGCTGTTTGGATGGGAACTCAAGCAGATGAGGCATTTTCTGATGCATGGCATTCAGATGCTGCAACAGTGGCCGGTGATGGAGTCACACGCATCCGATCGAAGGTATATCTATCCCCCAAACTTTGGTATTTAAGGGTTAATGTAATTGAAGCTCAGGACTTGCAACCAGGTGATAAAAGTAGGTTTCCGGAAGTTTATGTGAAGGCTATCCTTGGGAATCAGGCATTAAGAACCAGGACCTCTCAAATGAAGACTATTAATCCAATGTGGAACGAAGACATGATGTTTGTAGTTGCTGAGCCTTTCGAGGAGCCTTTGATTCTGACTGTAGAGGATAGGGTGGGACCAAACAAGGATGAAACTTTGGGGAAGTGTCTGATTCCTTTGCACCAAGTGCCAAGGAGATTGGACCATAAGCCTCTCAACTCTAAATGGTATAATCTTGAGAAGTATATAATTGTAGACGGGGAACAAAAGAAAGATACTAAATTTGCAAGTAGAATTCATTTGAGGATATGTCTAGAGGGTGGGTATCATGTTTTGGATGAATCAACACACTACAGTAGTGATCTTAGACCAACTGCAAAACAGTTATGGAGGCCTAGCATTGGGATATTGGAGGTTGGGATTCTTAGTGCTCATGGGCTGATGCCAATGAAGAACAAAGATGGACGAGGTACCACAGATGCTTACTGTGTGGCCAAATATGGGCAGAAATGGGTGCGAACAAGGACAATTGTAGACAGCTTCATTCCAAGGTGGAATGAACAGTACACTTGGGAGGTTTTTGATCCATGTACTGTAATTACAATAGGGGTTTTTGATAATGGTCAAATACACGGGGGCGGAGGGGGAAAGGATTCAAGAATTGGAAAAGTGAGGATCCGGTTATCTACACTTGAAGCTGATAGGGTTTACACACACTCATATCCTCTTCTAGTCTTGCATTCTTCAGGGGTAAAAAAAATGGGTGAAGTTCAATTAGCTGTGAGATTTACATGCTTATCTTTGATTAACATGCTGCATATGTATTCACATCCATTGTTGCCCAAAATGCACTACATTCATCCATTATCTGTAATTCAACTTGATAGCTTGAGGCATCAGGCTATGCAGATTGTCTCCATGAGGCTAAACCGGGCTGAGCCGCCATTAACGAAAGAGGTTGTGGAGTATATGCTTGATGTAGATTCACATATGTGGAGTATGAGGAGGAGCAAGGCTAACTTTTTTAGAATTATGAGTGTTCTAAGTGGATTGATTGCTGTTGGTAGATGGTTTGATCAGATATGCAATTGGAAAAATCCTCTTACAACCATTTTGATTCACATCCTCTTTGTCATATTGATTGTTTATCCTGAGCTAATACTTCCAACAGTTTTTCTCTACCTTTTCTTGATTGGGATTTGGAATTTTCGTTGGAGGCCAAGACACCCTCCTCACATGGACACCCGGCTGTCTCAAGCTGAAGCTGCTCATCCTGACGAACTAGACGAAGAGTTTGATACGTTCCCAACTTCCCGGGGATCAGACATTGTTCGTATGAGATATGATCGCTTGAGAAGTATAGCAGGGAGGGTTCAAACTGTGGTTGGTGACCTGGCTACTCAAGGGGAAAGGTTTCAGTCTCTTCTGAGCTGGAGAGACCCAAGAGCAACCACTCTCTTTATTACTTTCTGTTTGATCGCGGCTATAGTTCTTTATGTTACTCCAATTCAAGTTATAGCCCTTCTCGCTGGCTTTTACGTGTTAAGACATCCCAGGTTCCGCCACAAACTTCCATCTGTTCCTCTCAACTTCTTTAGGAGGTTGCCTGCAAGATCAGATAGCATGCTTTAAAGCATGACTGGCTTTTCCTTGTCCCTTCAGATGAGTAGCACTTAAATTTAGCTGTGCAGATGCTGAAGCAGCTGAAATACGAGTCAAGTTCTGGATATTTCTTTTGTTTGGTGGCAGATACACGGTTCAAATATTAGTATGTAATTTCATCTGCATAATTTGGTAAATTTTATGAAATTCTAGCTTGTAGCTTGTTTATGTTCTTTATTTGATTCTGTTCATTAGTCAGTGTTCATGTGTAAACTTCAACTTTAATTAATTTTAGCAACTCTGTCACCTCGTTTATGTTAGTAATATAATTATGTGCAACTCTAAATGCAAAACTTGTTATTTTTATATGCCTATGGAACTTTGTTAATAACTTTGGAATTATGCCACTGTGCCATGGCATTTGAATTTACAAAATTGTTCTTTTTTCTGTACTTTTGGTGTAGATTATTTGATTCCTATGTCTCTTCTGACCTTTGTAAACTACTTAGCAATTGTATTAATATTTATTTTATTTTATTTTTTTCATGGTAATGATCTAGGATCTAGAATATTCTACCATGAATCTCTGATGAAGAGTGAACATGAATCCTACTAGATAGTCATGTTTTCTTCTGCTTCAAGTTCCAAGTATACCTCTGTTTCCTGTACGTTGAATAATACTTGTCGCTTCAAAAAGGCTAAAAGGAAAAAAGCATTTCGGGGAGGGTAAATAAGCTTTTTGACGTGCCATGCCACATGTGAGCAGTGACCTTCAGTCCAGGGACATGCTGAAAGCCCGAACAATGGTCTGAGATTCTCTTAATGTAAGCAAAAGTGCAAAAACTCAAAAATTATAAATGAATTGTGGCTAAATAGTGGACTGTTCTCCACAATTTACTATATAACTATTAACACATTATGCAAACACTTTTCACACATGAATCTGTTTATATATATATATATATATATATATATATATAGTTTTTGTTAAACCTTTTGATTAAGTACAACCAAATTTATTAAGAAAAGTAAAAGAAAAAAAGTCACTGGTGGAGTGAATGTTCCCATGCATCAACCTTATGATACTTGGCCTTTTTAATAAGAAAAGGAAGCAGAGATACCATGCCTTTGGCTTTTACTTTTCATTAAGGTTAAATTCTCTATAAAGATAATGAATCCAAAAAGTCATAAACCCTTTTCATAGAAAGAAAAGTCCACTAAGATTGCCAAGGTCTTTTGCAGAGATTTCTTTGTTCTTCTCTCTTTTTTTATTTTCTGCAAGTTATGGTGTAAGATTCCAATGATTTTGCCCAGTTGTAATAGTATCAAAATGAGATGGCATCTAATCTACTTCAAATCATAATTTTCTCATTAGATCATCCATTTACTGAAAATAATATTCATTTAATTACATCAATATGAAAAACTACCAATGTTATAGTCTTGCGAGGCAAAAGACCATAAAATAGATATCAATTATCAAGTGGAGTTGAGTAAGTTTACTAGAGAGATTCTATATTTTATATTGCCCAAAAGTTCTTGGGCTAATCTTGGGCTACTATTTCATCATTTTGCCAATGTATTTCAGGGTTGTGTTGGAAAACCCAAAACAAAATAGTGGCTAATGAAAGCATAATATTCAAAATAGACAATATTATATTTAGTAAGGTATGTGGTTGTGATAGTTACCATTCATATGAAATGGATTGTCACACGTCATGAGCCCTCATTTTTTTTTTCCAAAAAAGAAAAAAAAGAAAAAAAAAAAAAGAAACAAAGAAGAGGTTTATCTAGGGAAGGTTAAATAATATTGCAACCAACCCCAAGACTTGAAAAAATTTATATTTCTGAACAACGGGTGGCCTATTGTGTATTTTAGGCTCTACTTTGCTTCTACCTCCTTGCATTAGCTCTCACCTCTCAGCCCTGCAAATGTCTAGCTGTGCTGGTGTTTTAAAGCAGAAAAGAGATGCAACAAGTGAAGCTCTTTAACCAGTTAAACACTTTTATAATTGGTAGCAGCTAAATGGACTTCTATATCATCTAATATACATTGCAACGCTGAGTAAAATAATATATAAACTATAGGTAGCATCTTGACCCTGAATCCCAGATGATTAAAAGCAGCTTTAAAAGTACAAAAACCAAGTATATTTGCGGTGCTTTCTAGTAATCATTTTCATTCATTTTGTTGGTCAGACACCCTGATGGGAATACATGAACTAACTAACTAATTGTTATTTAATATTTAACTTCTTAACTTCTTCAAAGAAAAGGAGCTCCAGGGTTGGAGTTCATGTCTAGCTGATAAATAATTTGCTTTTGTGTGCCATCAGAGAACAGCTGCCCCCTCATCATGATCAGTGTAGTGTCTGGTTTTTGAAAAGAGTGCTTTTGTTTAATTAGTAAAATCTTCCACAAAGCACTTGACAGGATTGTGCTTTCAGGGTGCCGATGAATTCAAGATTCCACAATAATAATGCTAAAGCTTGATATGCTTGTGTTGTTGATGAATGTGAATGAGTTGGAGATTTAATTAAGACACCTATGACGCACTCGAAAGAGTAAACTTAAGTTGTTTAAAGTGACACCATAACCACTGCAAATGAAATCAAGTTGATACTATTGTCTAGTCATCTCCACAATTAATTAGAAGAAGGGACGTACCTACTTTCTAAGCCCTTCTTTACATTATGTCACATTCTGAACATGAATGTAAATTGTATTTAAAAATTAAAAGGGGTTTCATTGAAGGTATTTTCTTTTAATCAATTTACTAATTTTTGTTTGTTTTAAATAAGAGAATTGTCATTGGTTAATTATAACACAAAAGATCGTAAGTTTAAGGATTTTATACATCATCATTTAAAGATTGACCCAAATTAGTGAACACTAAAGAAAAACTTTTTTTAATTATTGAAAAATCCTTTTCATCTTCTTAACAATAATATTTAGAGTGAAGTTATATGAACCCCATAAACGCTTTACAAACCCCTTTTTAAGTATCCTCATTCTTAAATTCTCAAAATAATTAATATTTTACCCAAAATATATGAATAATTTTAAAAAGAACCGATATAATTAATTCTCAATTAATAAATCACTGTTTACAATATGAAAAATACGATTTTACAACATAAAAAATCCATTAAAATATGATGAAAGAAGGATTTAGAAAAGAAAAAAGGAAATTAATTTATACAAATAACCAAGTTTGACGGACTCATTTGAAAACTAACAGGTTTTGAAAACTATTAGATTTTCCTAACCAACATCATGTCTCTTACGTAAAATGCCCTTGTGTTTGAACTCTCTCCATTCAACCCATTTCAAACGAACATCCTACACATGCAAGATCTTTCATTCATATCAAAAACCTCATTCTTCACACCATCATAAACCTTATGCTGGATTATATTAGTAACATTGGCTCACATGAGCTTACTACTTTCAATCCTCTCTTCTATCTCTTTACCTGTCCATGGTGATAAGAAAGCTATTCGTGATGCTGCTAATGCACGATGCTTATGGAACCATTTCTGAAGCGTCTAGTGATTAACCATTAGAGTAATCGGTAAAAGTTGTGCATTTTAAAGCACATTGTTCAATGATTCAACTATGTTTGTTGTCATTGAAAGTTAGTATAGGATCATGCAATCATACATAAAATGAGTGTCAAATTGATGGAAAAACTTACAAACAATCCAAGTTTGAAATGAGTCTTTTTCTTCCAAGAACACCTTCCAAATTAACTTTGTGATTTTTCTACCAAATCATGCAAGCTTGAAGTATATTAATATTGTCTCACATCTATATTAATTCGATATTAATCATAAGGACTTTTATCATACATATAAACAAGTAATCAACTTCATAAAAGATGGTAAAAATACAATTTTCTTTTATTACATAAATCAACAAAGGTACAAATATAATATTTGTTTATAATTGTGATACTATAGGACACAAATTCCAATAGTTATATTGTTGAAATATTTTCCAAGAAAATGATTACGTGTCACAAAGCCAATAGTCTCAAGATACTATGTGTTGTCCGGAGACAACACTTTGAGCTTTAAGAAATGCTTGTAAGAGTCCGATCGACGATATGTCTTTGCAATAATAAAATACAATTTAATCAATTTGTCATTGAACTTCTACTTTACCTTCAAATCTTACTGATATGATGAATACAAAAGCCATGGATGGCATTTGGGAAAATAGAGCAAATGACTTTCTTAATGCTTCGATGACGATCCAACACAAATACAATATCTTTGATGAAATACTAAGTACACACAACCAAAAGAAGGGGAATTGGTTGATGAGTGAGCTATGTGTCAATTTTTACTAAATGCTTAAATTTAAACCCAAATTACAACTTATATTATCAACACAAAACTAACAAGCAATATCCCAACGAAATAATCAAATGTAAATGAAAATCCAAGCATAATAATTTTATGTTCTAGAGAGATAAGAAAATGGAATTCAAGAACAAGTTAGCAATGCAATATTCTGAGAGGGAAAGGGTAAGAGAAATGAAATACAAGATTTTTATCATAGGTCGATCAACGCCTTGCCTACGATCATGCCTTCAAGCTCTAAATTAGAGGATTCGACTATGCCAAGCCTTGAAATCTTAAGACTCTAGTGTTTACAACATATAAAATTAATTTCCTCTTTTGGTGTCAATCAAACCACTCACCAAGTGTCAATTAAACCACTCAACCAAGATGTAAAACTGACACCCTTATAAGCAGGGACGGAGCTTAGAAGGGACTGAGGGGGGCCATGGCCCCCCCAAAGAAAAAAAAAATCTGTATATTTAAAGGGTAAAAATTAAAAAAATATTAAAATTTTTATCTTGG
>JANKKC010044957.1:10269-23787 GCA_026225755.1 Bursera bipinnata
TTAAAGGGTAAAAATTAAAAAAATATTAAAATTTTTATCTTGGCCCCCCCTAAAATTTGAATTTTTTTCCTTTGCCCCCCCTAAAAATTCTTCCAAGCTCCGTCACTGCTTATAAGAATCAAAATCCTCAAAGTGTATAACAAATGGGTTACAAATTAAGATTTTCTCTATCAAAGAGTAGATCTACCAATGAAAGTTATAGTGCTTGAAATAATTGAAAGATTTGACAATCAAAGGCTCAAAATTGAATTTCTAGTCTCTTTGTATAAATTGATGCTTAAGGAACATGAGAAAATGTGTTTGGAGTCTTGTATTTAAAGCCCAAAGGAAAATATAGTTGTTTATGAAAATTATAGAGCTTTTTAAAGTTTGTATACAAACCCAGGTCAAACCAACGAGATCTAGGTTGACCCATCTCAGGCATAAAGTTTACGCGTAATCTTGGTTGACCTAGATTTATCCTAGTCAACCCGACTTTCTACACAAGGGTAATTTTCACTCCAATTTTTTTTGCCAACCTATTTTTATGACAAGTAAAGGTCAAAAAATTTAATCAATTAAGGTTGGTCATCAATCTTTTGGCGTCAAGGATTGATTTTAAGATCCTCCTAAGTTCAATGTATTCAATCCTATCACCTAAGGTCACATGGAGCTCATTATCATTTTCATAAATTAAACTAAGGCTAGATTACATACATAACATATGAAAACATAAATCTTAGCCTAGGTTGAGCTTCAAGTTTTTCTTGATACGCATCCATGCTTGCTTTTAACTTGAAGTGTGGTAAAAAGCTTACCAACACAAATTCATATGTTGAAAATATAAATCCATTACTTCAAATTGATTTTGGTTAATAGTTGATGATGTGGGTAGTGAATGAAAGAAGGAAATGTGAGAGTAAAAGTAAAACCATGAAGGAAGATGGAGATGAAACAAGGTTAACATAATAAAATAGGTGGGGGCATTTTAGGCAACACATATGATGTTGGTTAGAAAAATCTAAGAGTTTTCAAAACTTGTTATTTTTAGAAAGGGTTCCTCAAATCTGGTAATTTGCCATAATTTTCGTATATATATATATATATAAGGGCTAGACTATTAAAACTTAATTTTTTGATTTAATATTATACATTGTTTGATAATCATTGATTTACTATAATCCATGAATGAGAAAGATAAGTTACAAGGTGATTTTTTTTATGCCAACTTAACTGCTCTTTCTATTATCAGATTAGAAAAATAAATATCTATCAACTAATGTATAAAATTAACTAAAAAAAATCAAGTCCCAATAGCCTAAGACTATATATATATATATATATATAATATGTATTAACAAATCAAGTAAATTATGGATGAATTTATTTAGTTTTTTAGTAATTTTCTATTAAATATAACATTAGAGTATTGAATTTGTATTGATTATATGGTTTTAATCTCGAAATTATATATATTGATGGATAATAATTGAATTATTCAAATTTTATATAGTGAGTATACTTAGGAAATGGGTGAAAATAGTATTTTTAGGGATTCATATAGCTACATCATAATATTTAATACATTGTTCATTACCCATCTACAAGATTCAGATGGATAAACTTTAGACTCTCTGAATTTTGTCTTATATTCAGCCATGGTAGTGATTCTCATCAATTGGCATCTTTTTTTCGTTTTCCTTTTTCTTTTTTTTTTCTTCATCAATTGGCATCTTAAATAAATGCCACAAGGACCAACAAGGATAAAGTAATTTTTAAATTCAAAAATTAGAAAGCAAATGAATTAGTAATTGGAATATTAATTATAATATTTTTGGACTCACAATTATGTCTTTTAGGATGTAACATACCTTTTAACATAAATGTTAAGAATCAATCAAAACAACCCTCATGGTTCTTGGCATAATTTAATCTATAATTAAAACAATTCTTGTTGGTAATAATGACAGCAACAAGTATTAGTGAAGAGGGGACGATAAGTTCATAGTTTTTTTACGTGATCAATCTAATTAATAAATCAAAACTATGCTTCTTGCCAAGTGGACAGCGTACAATCAATCACCATTTCCAATGCTTTTTTGTATAAGAATTGTCCAAGGAATATGCTTTCGATCTCTTAATAAGATCTTAAATATATTCGAAAAACTGTTGGCATGTATCATAGTAGCAGACAACCTTTGCACAAAGGAATACAATTTGGGATGTGTTTGGGGATTGTATTAAATATTGTTATGATCTTAAAAGTGCTTTTTGTTTGTAATATAGTATTAGAAGTGCATTCCTATGCCTCTTTAATCCCTATTGAAAGATAATATGTTTCAATCATAGATTTTCTTTCAAGTATCAATTAAGTACAAGCAAACATTAATGATTGGGTTAATCTAATTGCATATCTCTTTGTGTTCTTAATAATATTTATTATATCGAAATTAAGTTTTAAATTTTTTTTTCATTTTTTCTTTTTATGATGTTCTTATAATTTTTCGAATAAATTACTATTATCGGTCAAGATAATAATAATTATGAAAGTCGTAAACAATCACAAACAAATTGTTTTATACACTATTAATTTTTTGTTTAAATCTCTAAAACAACTTTTATATATGTATTTACATTATTTATATAGTTGTTTATAATTTGATGTACCATATATCAGTTGTATTGCAGTCAAATCATCCTGCTAAATTGCTTCTAAATTATTAAAAAATGTACGTTTATCCCTTTATCTATATGTTAGGAATCAATCAATTTAGGAAGGTTTACTAAAACTTTCTTTCTTGTCTAATTTAATGATCATTTTGTGGGCTATTTCTGGTGTTTGTTCATCATTGAAATTTGTTGGTTATGAGTAATCAAATAATTTGTGTTTTCTAATTAACAGTAGGCTAATTAATCTGGCTGCTAAACAGAAAAGTTTAGCAAAATAACATATAATTACCTTGTGATTGACTATATCATTATCTATATATATTAAGCCTGCGAATACCAGTACAATGTTGTAACTTTTCATTTATGGATGATTTCGCCCACATAACATTTAAAATTGCTCAATAAAAAATCAATTATAGTCTAATCCAGCCACCATAGGTTAACTCTCTCTCTCTCTCTCTACCTCTTCTCTTGCCTTCTATTTCCATCTTCTATTGACATATTACGTAATATTACATCTTTAATAAATAGGTTGTACCCAGATTTTACTGGTTTGATATAGACAATAAACGACATCGAGATTTTTCCACTTCATAGAAAAATTTTCGTATACGTCACGAGTCCATTATTGATGAGAAGGGGCTAGGGAAAGTTTGAACCAAATTCGAATATAGATGAAATTATAGTTAATTTTATGGGATTTTTAAAATAGTCAAATCTTATTATTATTATTATTTTTTTATAGATAGGATAATGAGATGATGGAATATCATGCTTAAGAGTTGCAGACTAACAAGCACGCATTTGTTAATACCCGTCAATCCATCAAAAAACATGTTTGTACGCTTTTTTACTAACTAGGTTAAACTATAAGAAAAAAATATATTAAATCTTTTAAACATCAAAATAACTCTTCCATTTTCGTTATTTATTTATTTATTTTTTGGGTTATATCTTAAGTTTTGGCTACATCAGATATGTATAGGCGCAACCAATGAAAACTTCAATATCAATATTTATCATGCAAATAGACTCTAATTAGTTGATGACGTAATAAAATCTTTCTCACATATGTTACAGCCGCTCTTAATGCTAGTGACCAATTTTGAATATGTAAATGCTTTGATATTGTCAAAAAAACTGTCATGAAGTACACTGGCATAATACTAGAATATGTGAATATGCAAACTCAATATGCTCGGTGAAACCGAGAGACTGTAATGTGAAGATAAACAGTGTATTTTGTCTTGTTCTTATTGGAGCCAAAAAGAATCTAAAGTGTTTAAATTCTCGAGTGAGACCAGCATTTTCTACTTCGTGGTGAATCGGCTTCGAGGCTGCAGCAGCTACGTACTTTGACGGGTTTTTGTCATTCGGTTTTGCCATTTGGCAGTAAATTCAATACCCTTTTCTCAACTTGGCTTTTAGGTTAGTTTTTTCTGTTGAATAAAATAATATTTCCTTCGTTCTTTTTCTCTTAAATTATCTTCAGAGTGCTTTGTTCAGATATTGTTGCATGTTCATGGTTTTACTGAGTCTAGCTACACTGGAGAAAACTGCGAGAGAAATTAATGTGATTAAGAATGTTGGGAAGTGTACATGATCATCTTTCTTTTTATATCTCTACCATGAGTAGGTGTAGCTTCTTAGATTGTGGTCATGATCACAATGGCATTACAGGAAGTGCATCAGCATTGTCAACTTGGTGCAGCAGCAGCAGCAGGCTTCAGAAGAAGTGATCGATATTGCTGATCATACTGCTTCTATCTTTAAGGTCTGTTTTCTGCTAATATAGTTACGCTTTTCTAGGTCAAGTTCTCATTGCTGTATCTTCAAAGGTTCCTTCATCTTATTTTCCCTTGGTGTTATATACACAAAAAAGATACCCTTTTCTATTGTCAGGTTCAGCCAAAGATTTAAAAGCATTGTTTTGACCCGTAAGAGCTCAATCTCAATTAACTTCTTTTCATTTTTTCATTTTTTTTCCTTCTCTTTTGAGTTTCTACGCATTTGAGTTTAACAGAGGGGACGAGAATATACAATGTTTTGGTTTCGTTCACTCAGAACTTGGATTGTTTTTATTTATTGAAATTCTTGTGTGAATACTTGCAATTTTGGAAGTTAGAACCAGATGAAAGTTGGGTGGTTTCCAAATCTCAATAGGTACTGCCCACTGGAGGCTTAAACTGCACACAACATGGACCTTGGAAAATCAATAGAAGATCAATTCTCCAAGCTGCATCCATGCCTGCCTGTGAACACAAGAATTGGGATTGTTGGAGCTGGTCCAAGTGGCTTATCAGCTGCTTATGCACTGACCAAGCTTGGTTACAGAAATGTGACCGTGTTAGAAAAGTATCATACTGTTGGTGGCATGTGTGAATCAGTGGAAATTGAAGGTACACCCAAAAAAAAAAAAAAAAAAAAAAAAAATNAGGTACACCCAAAAAAAAAAAAAAAAAAAAAAAACTGTTTTCTTTGTATGCTAATTTTGCTATGACAAGGTAATTTGACAATATGTAGCATGTGCCTATATACAGGAATGATATATGATCTGGGTGGTCAAGTTCTTGCTGCAAACTGTGCACCAGTCATCTTTCACTTGGCGAAAGAAACTGGCTCTGAATTAGAAAAAATGGATTCTCACAAGCTTGCACTCATTGACGGCTCTACAGGGGAGTATCAGGACATCAAAGTGGCTGATGATTATGTGTCTGTAATCTCACTGACCCTAGAACTACAGGTCAGTTTTCTTTATTACAACCAGATAAGGATTGTCAAACTGCTCAACATTAGCTCAATTAACCATGTTGCAAATTACAGGATAAGGCAAAAGCTTCTGGTCGAATTGGGGTCCGTGCTGTGAGTGAATTTGCTTCAGATTTGACTCCAACTTACCTTGAAGGGCATGGATTGAAATCTGTTCCCAAATCAGTGGCTTATGGATATACTGCTTCGGGGTATGGATTCGTTCAAGACATGCCTTATGCTTACATTCATGAGTTCACCAGGACTTCCATGGCTGGAAAAATTCGACGTTTCAGAGGTGGATATACAAGTTTTTGGCAAAAGCTCAGTGAATATCTTCCAATTCAAGTCCACTGCAATACTGAAGTACTTGCAGTCAGACGAAATTCTACTAGTGTCCATGTTGATGTGAAAGACTCTAATGGGGAATGTAAGGTTATGGAGTTTGATAAGATCATCGTCTCTGGAAACTTTCCTATAAAGAATGGAAAAATTTACAGATGTCCAACTTTGAAGTCTACAGGTTTGTTATCACTCTTCCCTGTATCTATCTATCTATGTGGTTGTTTAACAGCATATTTTTATTGCAGAATCTGAAACTGAAGTAATGGACATGGATGAGCTTGAAAAGGAGTTATTCAATAAAGTACAAACAATAGACTACTATACAACTGTTTTGAAGATTAGAGGGCTAGAGCACATGCCAATTGGTTTTTATTACTTTGGTGAATATATGGAGGATCCTGCAACAATTGGATATCCTGTAGCAATGCAGAGATTCTTTGCTGATACTGACATCTTTTTGTTCTGGTCTTATGGCAACTCTGTCGATGTTACTGGACCAACTGTCACTGAGCTTGCAATCAACACAGTGAAAAACATGGGGGGAGTTGTTGAGGATGTGGTTCTGCAACGAAGGTTTAAATACTTTCCACATGTTGGCAGCCAAGGTATGCTTAATGAGCTACTTGATCATCATTAACCTCTGCCAGAAGAGGGATACTAATTCCTCAAAAACTTTACAACAGATATGAAGGATGGATTTTATGAGAGAGTGGAATCTGAGCTGCAAGGTCTGAAGAACACTTACTATGTTGGTGGACTTATGGCATTTGAGCTTACGGAGAGAAATTCATCCTATGCAATGGCTCTAATCTGCAAGCACTTCGCGAATGATAACCCTTTGCCGGTTCTTCCATATGTTAAGGTAATTTGACGTCCTAAAGTTGAGGTTGTCAATATTATATGCTGAAAATCAAACATTTTCATAACTATCAAACTGCTTTTGCAGAGTTTGTTCCCATTGCAATCGGATAACTGGCACACGAAATTCAAAGAATTAGGAGAAATGCCAGGCGTGGAGTTCCCTAATCTGTCTAGTCTTGATTGTTATCTGAAGCACTGGGGAACTCATAGAGTCACAAAAAGAAAAACACTCTATACTTGGATTAATGAAGAAGGTACAGTAGTGAGCCAGAGGACTTATCAAGAACTTCATGCTAATGCTTCTTGCATTGCTCAAATGCTTTTGACAAGTAGAAGACCGGCTATCAAGCCTGGTGATAGAGTTCTCCTAGTATATGTTCCAGGCCTGGATTTCGTCGATGCATTCTTCGGGTGCTTGAGAGCTAAAGTCTTGCCTGTCCCAGTACTTCCTCCAGACCCTCTGCAAAGAGGTGGACAAGCACTCTTAAAGATTGAAAACATTGCTAAATCATGTAATGCAGTGGCGATTTTATCAACAGTTGTTTATCACTCAGCTGTTAGAGCAGGATTTGTGAAGAGTCTGATCTCATTCACTGGAAAAAATGGCAAAACAAAAGCTCGCTGGCCTGATCTTCCATGGCTGCACACAGATTCTTGGATCAAGAACTATGGAAAATTGATTCCAGAAACTATGGCTGCCTTATCTGAACCTCAACCAGATGACCTTTGTTTTCTGCAGTTCACATCAGGATCAACTGGTGATGCTAAAGGTGTGATCATAACTCATGGTGGGCTCATTCGTAATGTGAAGTTAATGCGGAGAATATACAAGAGCACCTCAAACACAGTACTGGTTAGTTGGCTGCCTCAATACCATGACATGGGGCTGATTGGGGGCCTGTTTTCAGCTTTGGTTAGTGGCGGTTCTGCAGTATTATTTTCCCCATTGACTTTCATCAAGAACCCTCTTTTTTGGCTTGAAACGTTGAGCAACTACAAGGCTACTCACAGTGCTGGCCCCAACTTTGCTTTTGAGTTAGTGATCCGAAGACTGGAGTCTGACAAGGATAAGGCCCGAAACTATGACCTTTCTTCAATGATTTTTCTTATGGTTGCTGCTGAACCAGTGAGGCAAGTAACACTGAAAAGATTTGTTGGGTTGACGAGACCTTTCGGCATTTCTCAAGAGGTGATGGCTCCTGGCTATGGCTTGGCAGAAAATTGTGTATTTGTGAGCTGCGCATATGGCCAAGGGAAACCAATCATTGTTGATTGGCAGGGAAGAGTTTGCTGTGGATATGTTGATCCAAATGATGCAGATGTTGACGTTGACATCAGAATAGTTGATCCAGAGACTGGTGAGGAGCTCAGAGAATCTGGAAAAGAGGGAGAAATATGGATTAGTAGCCCAAGTGCTGGAATTGGTTATTGGGGTAGAGATGATCTTAGCCTGAAAACCTTCAAAAATGAGCTACAAAATCACCCTGGACGAAAGTATACCAGAACTGGAGACCTTGGACGAATTATTGATGGAAAGTTGTTTATCACTGGAAGAATCAAGGATCTTATAATTGTAGCAGGGAGGAACATTTACTCAGCCGACGTTGAAAAGACTGTGGAGAGCTCATCTGAACATCTACGCCCAGGCTGTTGTGCTGTCATTGGTGTGCCAGAGGAAGTTCTATCAACAAAAGGAATTTCGGTTGCAGATGGTTCTGATCAGGTAGGCTTGGTTGTAATTGCCGAGGTTAAAGATGGTAAACCTGTTGGCAAGGATGTCATTGAAAAAATCAAAACTCGTGTTGCAGAAGAACATGGAGTTACTGTTGCTTCTGTCAAGCTGATCAGGCCCAAGACGATAAGTAAAACAACTTCAGGTAAAATCAAGAGATTTGAATGCCTTAAACAGTTTGTTGATGGAAGTCTCAACATAGTGCCAGAACCAATTTTGTCAAAGAGAACATTGGTCAGATCCTTCACTACTGGCACATGTAGAGAAGGAAAAACACCTCGGCCTCAACTTGTTGGTTCTCCAGCGCCAAGCCCCAAAATGAGTAATAAAGACATTATAGAGTTTCTGAAAGGACTTGTGTCAGAGCAGACAGGGATTCCTATCACAAAAATTTCTGCGACAGAAAGCCTAGTATCTTATGGAATAGATTCTATTGGAGTTGTCAGAGCTGCTCAAAAGCTTTCTGATTTTCTTGGAGTGCCAGTTGGAGCTGTAGATATCTTTACTGCAACCTGCATTGTGGACTTGGCAAACTTCTCGGAGAATCTTATCATGAAGTCTCAACCTCAACTCATGAACACTTCATCCTATACTCACGAGCCTGAGATAGAATATGTTGAGTTGGAGATGGAAGTTTCTAAAGCTCGCCAATTGGGTATCTGGACTTTCCAATTCCTGACTCTTCTTTATGCTTCGGTCATGCTGATATTTCCTGCTTATCTATCGGTCTCTGTTTTCATAAATTGGGTCTCAACTGCTCATAAACTGATAGACGGATATCATTTTCTGGGTTATATGTTCTCCTTGGCTTTTGCTCCTCTTGCTTGGATCCTCTGCATATTTTCCACTTGCATTTCCATTGCTGTCTTCGGAAATTCCTTCTTGCGACCAAACTATACACTAAATCCTGAGATTTCCATTTGGTCAACCGATTTTGTCAAATGGTGGGCACTTTATAAAGTCCAAGAAGTTTCTTCCAAAGTTCTTGCAGTGTATTTAAGAGGGACAGTTTTCCTCAACTACTGGTTTGAGATGCTTGGAGCTAAAATTGGATCATCAGTTTTGCTTGATACTGTTGATATCACAGACCCATCTCTTGTTTCAATTGGAGATGGATCTGTGATTGCAGAAGGGGCACTAGTCCAAAGCCATGAGGTGAAGAATGGAGTCTTGAGCTTCCACCAAATTAGAATTGGTCGAAATTCTTCAGTTGGCCCATATGCTGTGATTCAGAAAGGAAGTGTAATAGGAGATGAAGCTGATGTAGCTCCCTTGCAAAAGAGTGAAGCAGGCAAACCAATACTCAAGTCCACCAAGACTATCAATGCTCAACAGGTAAGTGACTCCTAGTATTTTCTACTTTATATGCTTTAACTATTTTTCTACAAGTTATAAATTCTTTGAATTGGGGCTTATGGTACTCATTTCTCTATGCATCACCATTAAATTGATTTCAAGTTATTATATACATGTATGAACTCTTTTTTCTTGGAACTGAAGTTATGAAGTTATTATACTTTTGTTTTCTATAATGATTTCAGGGTAGTGCAGTTCATCCAAATGAGGTTGTTTACCAATTCATGGGCATCTACATAGTCAGTTTCCTTAGTACTCTAGCAGCAGCTGTTGTCTTCTTCTTCTACACTTGGCTGTCACAAAAGCCTGCTTCCATTCAACACTTTGCATTCCTTTGTATAGCTGGAACCTTTCATTGGATTCCATTCACAATAGTTGCATATGCCACCATGTTTGCCAATGTTCCTTCAAACGCAGCTTACTTTGCTATCTCAGTTGCTATTGCTTATTTATTTCATGGCTTGGTACTCAGCTTCCTCACGTGCAGTTTAACCCGATTTATTGCTGGTAAACAAGAGAAGAAATCCCACATGAATGCTTGGCTTTGCAACCGAATTACCACTGCCTGCCAACTTAGATTTGCAAAGCTCTTGTCTGGAACAGAAGCATTTTGCATGTACTTACGCCTGTTGGGTGCCAAGGTTGGGAAACATTGTTCAATCAGAGCTATCAATCCAGTTTCATGCCCAGAACAAATCACACTTGGTGATGGTGTCCATTTGGGTGACTTTAGCCGAATCATTACCGGATTCTATTCCTCAAAGGGCTTCACTTCAGGGAAAATTGAAGTGCAAGACAACTCTGTGATTGGAAGTCAAAGCTTAGTCCTTCCTGATTCAATTGTTCAAAAAGATGTCATTCTTGGTGCACTTTCTGTTGCTCCTGTGCATTCAGTTCTTCAACAAGGCGGAATTTATGTTGGTTCTCAAGCTCCAATCATGATCAAGAACACTATGCATGCGTTGGATGAAAGGATAGAAGAAATGGACATGAAATACAAGAAAATAGTTGGCAATTTGTCTGCAAATTTGGCAGCCACAACTTTAAAGGTTAAATCGAGATACTTCCATCGAATTGGCGTTAGTGGTAAGGGACAGTTAAAGATTTATGACAAAATTGAAGGTTTGCCAAATCACAATATCTTCAAACCTGGAAAATGTTACCCTGTCATAGTCCGACACAGCAACAGCTTGAGTGCTGACGATGATGCAAGGATAGATGCACGCGGTGCAGCTGTGAGAATACTTTCTGATGAAACTGAAGGCACCTCACCACTACTTGATCTGACACTAAAAACAGGCAAAGCATTCTATGCACGCACAATTGCAGATTTTGCAACATGGCTAGTGTGCGGACTTGCTGCAAGGGAAGAGCATGTGAAGCGAGTCCCACACGTACGTGATGCAGTGTGGAAATCCCTTCGCCATGCAAATTCATATACTGAGCTGCATTATTATTCAAATATTTGCAGGCTTTTCCGGTTCACAGATGGACAAGAAATGTATGTGAAATTCAAGCTGCGACCTTATGATGAAAATATTTCTGAGGATTCTGGTAAAGTGGAGCCTACAGGAATCCTTCCTCCTGAAACGGGTGCAATCCCGAGAAATGAGAAAGACACTCGCCCATTACTGTTCCTTGCTGAAGATTTCCAGAGCCGAGTAAATTCTCCTTGTGGGGTTCGCTACATTTTCCAACTACAAATCCGACCAGTACCGAATGATGAAGCCACTCGTGATGTTGCACTTGATTGCACCAAACCATGGGATCAGTCTGCTTTCCCTTACATTGACGTGGGAGAGATCACTATTGAGCAAAATCTCTCCCTGGAAGAATCAGAAAGGCTGGAATTCAACCCCTATCTCCGATGCCATGAAGTTGATGTCATACCAGCAACATCTTCCTCTCAGAGTGCTTCGATTGATCATGGACGTTCTTTGATCTACGAGATTTGCCAGTATTTGCGTAACAGGGAGCCACTTCCAGAGGCTTGGAGGATCTTTCTAGAGCAATCTGATGTAAAACTAGACCTTTCAGGCTGTCCAATGGCAGCAAGATTGGAGAAAAAAGGTACAGATCACGAAGTAACCTTGGAAAGAAACTGGTATCAAACTACATGGGCCATTTTTGCTCAACCACTGCTGCAAACAGTTTTGCCTTATTTTCTCTTAAGTTTAGCAATCGTTGCTCCTTTAAACTGGGTTCTCTTCTTAAAAGAAACAAAGAAACTCCCACTTCATTGGTTGCTTCCTTTCTTCTGGGTTTCTTCCGGGACTTTAGCCGCATTAGCTTGCGTTGCAGCCAAATGGGTTCTAGTAGGAACCAAGAGAGAGGATGAAAATGTAAAAATCTGGAGCAAAAGTGTCTTCATGGACACAATTTGGCAAGCTTTCAGAACTCTAGTTGGAGAGTACTTCATGGAAATGACAGGAGGGTCATTCCTATTCATGGTATGGATGAAGCTACTAGGTTCAAGCGTAGAGTTGGAGGAAGGCGCATATGTGGACAGCATGGGAGCCCTGTTGAATCCCGAAATGGTGGAGATTGAGAGAGGAGGGTCTGTGGGAAGGGAAGCTTTGTTGTTTGGACACATATATGAAGGCGATGCAGGGAAAGTGAAGTTTGGAAAGATTAGAGTTGGAGAAGGAGGGTTTGTAGGGAGTAGAGCTGTGGCCATGCCTGGAGTTAGAGTAGAGAGTGGTGGGACTCTTAGTGCCCTCTCGCTTGCCATGAAAGAAGAGGTTGTTAAGTCTAGATAAGGATGCCATAACACATTGTAATAAATGGTTGATCTTCTCAAATAAATCATCAACCTCATTTAAAGAAATTTAAAACGGGAAATTTACTCTAAACCTCACGATAAATTTTGAAAAAATATTTTACCTCAAGTATGTGTTAAATTAATATTTATCCCTTAATAATTAATATTATTTTTTTTAAATTAATATTTACCCCAAAAAATCTGGAGGTAAATATTAGTTTTTGATTAATTTTTGAGAGGTAAGTGTTAATTTAACAAAAATCTGCGGCTAAATGTTTTCTTAAAATTTATCTGGAGGGTTATGTTATTTTCCCAATTTAAAAGTATAATTTAGTGAAAGACATACTCTCTCCCTCGCTCAATATTTCTCAAAATTTATGGTATATCTAATGTATTCCATTAGGCTTAGGCTATATGTACTTTAAGTTTTTTTTTTATTTAATTTATATACTATTTAATAATTATTTATTTTTTATAATCTAACGATAAAAGAGTTGCTACTTTAACATAAAAAAATCATCTTTTAACTTTTCTTATCCATTCATGAATGTAGTAAATCAATGACTATCAAATAATATACAAAATTAAGTAAAAAAAGTTAAATCTAACCCATTATATTATTTAGTATATTTTTTAAAAAACAATTAAAATTAGGAGAAGATTTAAGAAAATAACCATATTTTAAAATTTTACATATCATGATTATATACCTATGAATGACAACTTCTTTTACTTTCTGTCTTTAATATTCAATAGCTCCAGTGCTTTTTTTTTTTTATATCAAACTGTCAACAACAAAAAAATATTTGTTAGTCTTTAGGTGTATATTGCTTTATGATTACGGTATCTAAATTTTTTTAAAATATAATTATTTTCAAATTATTTCTTTAATTTTGATTAATCTTTACATTGTCCCTATGATCTATACATAAAACACCATTTATATTGATTTTAGTAGAAGGGATAGAGCTACACTATGGGTTAAGAGGCCCTTGTTAAATGATAGAGCTATCTTTGGCTTCTATCTCTCCTTAATTCATGCAATCTTCAATTTAGTAGTCTAATT
>JANKKC010044958.1:0-21940 GCA_026225755.1 Bursera bipinnata
ACCGCTAATCCAATTCTAGCTTCGGTGACGGAGTTAGGCGTGTGTGCGTGTGGGAAGGATTATTAGCCTCCTTAAGCGTAATCTTGTGCTTGTATTGTGGAGATCATAGCCTCCTTAGGCTAATTGGCGCAGAATTTATCCGGCTTAGAATCGGGGTCTCCATCACCTATTTATTAATCACGATGAATCTTGTATCACCACTAAGACCGTCACGGTCTGAGACAAGACTGTCACAGTCGAAATTCAGACCGTCACGGTCCTAATTTCAGATTTTTTTCTTAACAAATTGTACAAGTAAGAAAAACTCATTTTTATAGTAGTCGGAGGTTTTTTTGACTTCTCACGATAATTACTGTAGCAAATGGTTATGGGTATGAGAGAATTATGAAGGAGGGTTATTTTTCATTTTGGACTCCTCTGTAAGACTATTTTGACAAATTTCCCAAACATTTTTATATTAAAAATTTAAGATTTTTTAGTTATTAAGAAATTTTAAATGAAACTATTATTTAATCTTTGTTCTTACACCAACTTATGTGACTACACCGTTTATCTTTGTATATTTTAATTTTGAATTAATTTAAAAAAAAGATATATCCTTGCTCAAAATTAATTTAATACGAGTGCTCGATTTAACTACTTTTCTGTATTAACTGTTCAACAAATGAAAATAATGAGCTAAATTGGTCATTGACTGACTTCGATTACTTGGCTTTGACGGCATATATTACCGCAATTTTGGAGATGGAGGTGACGTAATATTTGCATTGGAGCATGATTTTCATACCGTGGCTAGCGACCTCCGGTGTAGCCTTCCACGGTTTGTCTTTTTGGGTCACGTCTATATATATATATTTTTTTGGCTTTTTAACACTATTAACCACAAATAACTTCAATAAACTTTTAAAATACATCAACAACAACAGCTACCAAATATAAATATAATATATTTCTATTTCAAAACACAATATCTAAAACCTGAATACCCAATCTAGATCAATTTATATAAGTTCATTGTTACTCATTCGTTCTCATCAATCATCTAAATGGATTCAACACAATAAATCACAAAAATATCGAAATGCCCAAAGAGTTTCAAGAGAATACCGTATGTTCTTTGTCCTCTTCATTTATCCGACATTTCGTGCTCTTCCGCGATTAGCATTCAATCAGTCGTTCTCCTCTGCTGCCCATCCCGACCATGGTGTTCTCGTTTTTAAAATGCAGAAGGCTGTTGGCAAAGGGGGTTTCATTTGTCAGTGTTTGAAGTTTGAATGTTTTTAAATCGGAGGGAATCAATCGACCGTGCGTTACTGATATATGCAGGGATAATTTCGTTAAACGGGCTGAGATTTGTTAGGAAAATTATGCAATTTTCAAAATTGACTATTTTTCATTACAACCCCTTCAAATTGGTTGTTTCCTTTAATTTCCTTTTTTGCTTTTGCATAACAAGAAAGGCATGGGCAAAGAACAGCACTCGGTTAACCCCCTTAAGTTTCCCACCGGTCCTTGTCTTTCTCAGATATGTGCAGTTATTAACCGGAATTAAAATTTTTAATTTAAATGGAATATAAATTTTTAATTTCTAAATGATTATAAAAAGTAATTAATTTACTAACATTAACTTATATTTTATAACTTCTAAGTTCAAAAATTGAAGTTACAATAAGTTATCTATTACAAATAATTTTATACATACAACTAACTCATTCAACCAAACCCATATAATACTAGTTGTAGTTGTATGTACATTACTCTTTTTGTTACAACTCTTAAAGTGGATTCTCGAAACTGGCAAGGACGAATATGCATGTCGAAGGAACAAATACCTCCTGAAAAAATCCTCATAAAAACTTGGTTTCCCTGCATATGTTTTTGTGAAACGTTTCCAGTATTATGTACACATACAAACATTTTTTATTGCTTCAAACAGGGTGCTCAATTCTTCAAAGCCCAGATGTTTATGATGCAAATCACTGCCAGTTCATCCCAAACTTTAATATAACTGTACGCATTTATTTCATAAACTTCGAACATGCATATCAATCCACTACCTGTACACATTAAATTAGGATATTTCTTTTTGTTATTATACACGAATTGACATCTAAACTTACAATTGATTTCACATTATCCCTTCTACCACAATATCCATAGTTTAGCATGTCCTGTCTTACAACCCTTTTTATAAGGAGGGAACAATGCTTATTATGGTGCCGGAAAATATCCTTGAACAAAGGAACACACATCAAACTTACAAAAGAACACTGAAATACCTTTATGCTGCCAGACTTGACTACTAACTACAGAAACAAACATCTGTATTCTGTTCAGAAACATTTTAAACAAATGATTTTACCATTTTTTGTCCTCCAAAAACACAGAATATTGTCTTGATTTAATTCTCTATCAAATGTAAACCCTGAAAATTAGGTGCATCCAGTCAAGTTAGTCATTTGATATGGAACTTACAAACATCGCCTATAGGCTATAACCGTGCACCTCCAAAATACAAGACCATTTAATTTAAAAAGACAAATAACTTGTATCAAATCATATAATTATTGTGAAATTGAATGGAGCAATTAATACATAGTAAAACCTTATAACGATCACTCTTACCAGAAACCTAAATTTGTTCCCTTAGTGAAAATGTGTATTCATATTAAGAACCTTGTACCAATCACTCTTACCAGATACAAAAAATACTCACTAATTACTATCAATCTCTAACAAAACTTCTTTAGGAAAGATCCTGTGCGATTCATCCAAGCTTTGTCCAAGCTATCTGCAACAAGTGAGACGGATCAATACTTGTGCTACAAAAATGAAACCAACAAGTTGCAAATTGTGCAAATTCTGATGACTGATGCATTATAATCTCTTTTCCTCTTTTTGAAGTAATAATGGCAAGTTTCTATGCCAGCTTTGATTTTTCCGAAGACTACCATACAAGCACACAAACAAACTGAAGAGAATATTCCAAAACAAGGAAGAAAAAGTGAATGAATGAAGCAGGATTACATCAGCTGACCATCTGATGCTAATATTGAAAGAAAAAACTCTCATAATATATACTTTTTCTCTTAGCGATAAACAATGACTCTGAAAGCCCTTTACAACACTGCTAGCAGGGAGTGTGACATGATTGATAAGCTGTTATTCTATGAAAACACAATATAAGTATATGGTTTAGATTCAAGTTTTCACATAACTTTGTGACCACTATATCCAAGCGTTTGGATACCTGAGATTGAATCTGTTATATACCATTTTCAAGGTACATTAATTATGCAAGCTAGATTAAACCATGAACTTTAAAGGCAATTTTTGAAAAACAGGCTCATAGCTTATTTTTCCTCAGAAATTGATCCCCAAAACTTTTGGGAGTCAACCACAGGCCTAAATGCTCAACTAACTGCCCGCGTTGTTAAATAAATACAGTTTACAAGCCACACCAGTGAAATTAACATAAAATAATCAAAGTAGTTCCTTAAATGGCTACCAACTCTATAGAAATCAAATAACAATTCAAGGAATACCAAAAAAGTCTCAAGAAACTGAACAGTTCCCGCTCAACAACGCGACGCTAGTAATATAATTTAGCTTTTTGTTTGATTCACAGAATTAAATTTTAATCATAACTCAAAAGTCAAAACAACCTGATTCAGCTATCAAATCTATAATAAAGATCAATTTACTATAAAAAATTGAGTATACAAACCTGAATTAAATAATAATGACCTGAGAGCAGTTCAATCCATCAAGCGACGGCAACCGGTTGTTGTTTCGACGGTTCGAGCTTTTCGTTGGATTTCTTGCCGAGGAAGTCTTCGATGTTGTAGATTACGGTTATGTAAAGGGAGCAGCTAGGGCAACGCGCGATTTCCTCGCCGATTCGGAGCTCATCTTTGGTTATTTGGAACAAATCGCCGCACGGACAGGGATAGGTATAGGCCTGCAACTCGTCGTTCCACTGCATGTCTTCGATCTCCACGTCGTCGTACGACATCGTTTCCCGTAGACGATTCTTTAGCTAGGGTTTATGACGTGGGGAGAAAGAAACGCAATCGAGAATAATGGGGGTAATGGAAGGCGAGTTTCGGCGCTTTTGTTATGTTTATATACTTTCAAAAGTTTACTTTGCTCTCTAATTTTTTAGAAATATCTTTTGGCCTCTTAACTTCTACTGGTTGGCATAAAAAGGATTTAAAAAATTGAATGCAATATAAATTCAGGGGAATAACAAAAATAATCAAATTTATTAGAAAGCTATCAATGACTACCCCAAATTTTCACAAAATATTATGCAGATGGGAGTTTTAAGTTTCTATTAACACCCTAACTTTTCAGAAACTCCAATAGACCCCTGAGTAACAGTTTCGGTTAGTCTAAGTGTTGTTGACTAACCTGTCACTGTGCAACTACTGAATTACCCTGATAAATAATAAAATAATATATATTATCAAAAAATAATCATATAATTATAAAAATATTATAAGAAATGAAATAAATAAAATTATTTTAATCTCAATTATCTTCCATCATCACGTTTCACCCTCTGACCTCTACAAATCACACAAAATCATCATTAAAATACAATTAATTTTGTAGAAATCACAACCTCCACCATTAATAAATGCCATCCATTTTCCTCAACCTAAGAAATCACCACCATCAATTTGGCAGCAGGGTATCGGTGGGTTGAAAGTTGATGTAAAGTGGTCAGGGGGCATGTTAGTGCATGTGTGCTGTTGGGTGGTGTGGTGCAGTGGTTCAGAGTGTAGACTTGACATTCTAATCACAAGAATCAAATCCCAAGCAAATACCCATTCAGAAAACTAGGAATCCAAATCAAAAGTCGCATCCACAGTTGACATTGTTAATAACCCATTTGGATGGCAGTGGTTAGGTGGCGTAATGGCGGTTAGATTATTTGTTTGGGCTTTACCGGGTGTTGGAATCTGCGACCAGGGTCGATGGAGGCTGGAATCTGCGATGTTGGTGGTGCAATAGTGGGGTTGAAGCTGTGATAGTGGAGTTGCCTGCAATGGTGTGGTGGCCGGGGATTGCAGTAGTGGGGCCGACACGATGCATTAAGATGGTGGTGAAACAAAAATTGTTTTCAGTATTGATTTTTAATCTTTAATTTTAATTTTATATTTGATATGGGTTCTTGGCACTTTGTTGACTGGGACACGTAAAAGTCTAATTTGCCCTTCAGTGTTACTCATTTCTAACGGGGTTAGCATTCAGGGGTATGATTGATAGATTTCCTAAAAGTCAAGGGTAGCAATGACACGAAAAATGAAAAACTCCGTCCGAATAGAAATTTGGGAAAACTAGGGGGAGTCACTGTATTTATCCCTTTTTAAATGTCACATTTTTAATCTAAATTTCATGGTTTGGTGACTTTCGACTATAGAGAAAGAGGAGAAAGAAACTGAAACAGGGAGCTGGAGATTACTAACAATTCATTAAGATGGGGGCAAGCCACAATATTTTTAAAAAATAAGTACGTGTAAATAATTCAAATAAAGGGAGGTTTTGGAGATTATCCCTTCCTGGAACTTGCTTGCTTTCGGTTCTGTCAACCGATTTCATTCGTTGGCAAAGAAAGCAGAAGAGAAAACAAACGCAAAGCAGTGAAATGTGAAAAAGAGAGAAGCAGCATAACAGTAGAATACTCCAGAGTACAACAAAGCGAAGCACTACAGCAAGAGATGCGAAACCGAAACGATGATGCAAGGACTGCACCACCAGCAACAGCAACTAGCAGCGCTCCTCTCTATCGCTCTTCCGAAAGACGACTCCTCCGCTTCTGCAACCACTGCGACAACAGCAGCTACAACAACTCCAGCAGCGGCAGCAGCAACGGCGACAACTTCAAGCACCGCCGGCGGCTCTAGCTCGGAAGACGATGACTCGGCTCGGCTTGGCGCCATTAGCTCACTCCACCGCGCGATTCTTTATCCTCCTAACTCCGTCCTAATCGCTCACTCCGCTTCGTTTCTATCCCAAGGATTCTCTCAGCTTCTGACTGACAAGTAATCTCTCACGCGCTCTATACTTTGATTATTTATTTATTTATTTAAATTTAGAAAAAATTCATAGTTATTGTCTAATTATTAATTTGAATGTTAAAGAGTTCGAGAGCTGGCGGTCTGTTTGGCTTCTGAGAAATGGTTAGAAGACAATTGAATAGATAGAATTGAATCTTTTAGTGTTTATTTTTATCTCATTTCAGAAACAATTCAATAACATAGAATTTGATTTTACATATGAATAGATTATTTTACGGTTGATGGATTCCTCTTTTGAAACTCAATTCTTTTAAAAATTATAATGTTAGAGGCCAAAAATTTCATTCTTTTTAAAATAAGTTTATTATTTGATTTGAATTTAATACAAAGAGTGGATTAGTTACTGCCAGTTTATTGACAAAGGGATGATTGGTGCTGGGTGAAACAGTTTTTAAGATAAATTGCTAACTGTGGCTCAGGTCATATTCAGTAAGGCAGTCTGCTGCAATTGCATACGGGGCACTTTGTGCTGTGGTGTGTTCAATTCCTATAGGATCAAATGGCAGGCAGAACCATGTTATGCTTGGCAGTATGGTGGATCGGTTCATTAATTGGGCTTCGCCATTGCTTAGCAATGGCCCTGCTGGAGATGGGACTGCAGAACTGGCATTGGAAGGATTGCGTGAGTTTCTTAGTATTGGGGATGTTGGTGGCATTGAGAGATATGCTTTACCAATCCTCAAAGCATGTCAGGAACTTCTTGAGGATGAAAGAACCTCCTTGAGTTTGTTACGTCGGCTTCTGGGTGTTTTAACTTTGATTTCATTGAAGTTTTCTAGATTCTTCCAACCTCATTTCTTAGACATTATAGATCTACTTCTTGGATGGGCATTGGTACCAGACCTTGCTGAATCAGATAGGCATATTATTATGGATAGTTTCTTACAATTTCAGAAACACTGGGTTGGTAGTTTGCAATTTTCTCTTGGACTTCTGTCTAAGTTCTTGGATGACATGGATGTGTTGCTTCAGGATGGGAGTAGTGGTACCCCACAACAATTTAGGCGATTGCTCGCTCTTCTTTCTTGTTTTTCAACGGTACTGCAGTCCACTGCTTCTGGATTGCTTGAAATGAATCTACTTGAACAAATTAGTGAACCAATTAGCAAAATGCTTCCTAGGTTGTTAGTATGCTTATCTATGGTTGGACGGAAATTTGGCTGGTCAAAATGGATCAGTGATTCTTGGAAATGCTTGACTCTCTTGGCAGAAATATTATGTGAAAGGTTTTCCACTTTTTATCCTCTTGCAGTTGATATTTTATTTGAAAGCTTAGAAATGGATAGTAGCATCCAACCCCTTGGAGCTGGGAAGATTACCTCCTTTCAGGTTCATGGGGTTTTGAAAACTAATCTGCAGTTATTATCTTTGCAAAAGCTCGGTCTTGTTCCATCATCTGTGCAGAAAATACTTCAATTTGATGCGCCTATATCTCAGCTGCGTTTGCATCCAAATCACTTGGTAACAGGGAGTTGTGCTGCTACTTACATTTTCTTGCTTCAACATGGTAATGATGAAGTTGTTCAACAGGCAATAACCTCATTGATTGAAGAGCTGCGGTTGTTGAAGGGTCTACTTGGAAAAACTTTGGGTTATGTAGATGAGGTTGATAGGGTGACAGATTTTAAATCGTATTCAAAGCTTGAGTTGATTGCATTTATTAAATTTGATTTGAAAGTTCTGTTAACCTGTGTTTTCTTGGGTCGGGGTAGCAATTTGATTGTTCAACCAGATGTTGCCACCTTATATGTAACAAGGTCAGAAAAATTGGTGTCTTTTCTTATAGAGGAACTAAATCCTTTTGAATCACCTATTCAGGTCTCTGTGGAGTTGCAAGTGGATGTTGTCAAGGCATTGGAGAGGCTAACTGCCGTTAGATTCTTGAGCAAGATTTCCTTAATAAACCAGATCAGAAAGAAAACTTCGGTGTTTGGTGCTTCCAAAGAAGTCTTTAATGGTAACAATTTCAGAGATGGGCATTCGGCTGTGAATGTTGAGCAAATGAGGAAACAGAGGGAGCTCCTTATCAAAGCTCTCTATTTTTCTTCTCCTCTTGCAGTTAAAGTAGCGGCCCTTGAATGGGTTAAAAATTTGTGTGAGAATCTTATTTCAGTTTATGAGAATTCAAACGTAAACACTTATTTCTATGAAGCATTTGGGGATGTTGATATTTCTGGGAACATGGTTTTCTCAGTTCTGGAAGCTGCATCTGACAGGGAACCAAAAGTGAGATCAAATGTTGGGTTGGTCTTGGAGCTGCTTCTGCAAGCAAGACTCATTCATCCCATGTACTTTTATCCAGTAGCTGAAGTTCTTCTGGAAAGACTTGGGGATCCTGATATTGACATAAAGAATCTGTATGTTAGGCTTCTTTCCCATGTCTTGTCTACTATGATGTATGCTTGTGGTTTAAATGACCCTGGAACATATAGCACTTACAGACCCAGGATCTTTTTGTTAAGCAGTGGTTCCAACTTGCACTGGAAACAAGTATTTGCCTTGAAGCAACTACACTGGCAACTTCACTCACAACAACTTGTTTCCATTTTGAGCTACATTTCACAAAGATGGAAAGTGCCTCTTTCTTCTTGGATCCAGCGGCTCCTTCATAGCTGCAGGAGTTCAAAAGACTGCACTTTAATTCAACTTGAGGAAACAGGAAGCATTGGTGTCAATGACCTATGGTCGAATATCAAAGTGGATGAGGATACTCTGGAAAGAATTTTCACTGTTAATAATCTGGCTGGTGCTTGGTGGGCTGTACATGAAGCGGCTAGATATTGTATTGCTACACGCCTTAGGACTAATCTTGGTGGGCCCACCCAAACTTTTGCAGCATTGGAGCGAATGCTTTTGGATATTGCGCATGTGCTACAGCTTGATACTGAGCAGATTGATGGAAACTTAAGTATAATAGGTTCTTCTGGTACTCACTTGTTACCAATGAGATTGCTTTTAGATTTTGTTGAGGCTCTAAAGAAAAATGTCTATAATGCCTATGAGGGTTCTGCTGTTTTACCACCAGCTACTCGCCAGAGTTCATTGTTTTTTCGGGCAAACAAGAAAGTCTGTGAGGAGTGGTTTTCCCGCATATGTGAGCCAATGATGAATGCTGGATTGGCACTACAATGTCATGATGCTACAATTCAGTACTGTACTTTGCGTCTGCAGGAACTTAGAAATCTAATGGCTTCAGCTTTGAAGGACAAGCCTAGGGCACAGATATCTGAGAATCTCCATAATCTAAGGAGTAGATATTCTGGAGATATTTTGAGGGTTTTACAGCACATGGCATTGGCTTTGTGTAAGTGTCATGAATCAGAGGCTTTATTTGGCCTGCAAAAGTGGGCTTCAATGACCTTCTCTTCCTTGCTTATGGATGAACACCAGTCTCTAAATCACAGTGGAATAGTGGGACACTTTTCATGGATCACTGGGCTCATATATCAGGCAGAGGGTCAGTATGAAAAGGCTGCTGCTCATTTTGCTCATTTGTTACAGAGTGAGGAGTCTCTGAGTTCAATGGGTTCTGATGGTGTGCAGTTTGCTATTGCACGTGTTATTGAGAGTTACACTGCTGTATCTGATTGGAAGTCTCTAGAATCCTGGCTATCAGAGTTGCAAACACTTCGTGCCAAGCATGCTGGGAAGAGTTATTCTGGTGCCTTAACAACAGCAGGCAATGAAATGAACGCAATTCACGCCTTGGCACGTTTTGATGAGGGTGATTTTCAGGCAGCTTGGGCAAGCCTTGATCTGACTCCGAAAAGTAGCAGTGAACTCACACTTGATCCCAAACTGGCCTTGCAAAGGAGTGATCAAATGCTTTTACAGGCATTGCTTCTTCTAGTTGAAGGCAAGGTAGACAAAGTGCCACACGAATTACAAAAGTCCAAGGCAATGCTGGATGAAATATTGTCTGCTCTGCCTCTTGATGGTTTGTCAGAGGCAGCTGCACATGTCACCCAGTTGCATAGCATCTTTACTTTTGATGACAGCCAGATTCTTAAAGGGAATCAAGCCAAATCCAAACAAAGGCAGTCCATTTTAAGTTCATATATCCAATCAATGCAGACTGTAATTAATAGCATCTGTCAAGATTGCAATCCATGGCTAAAAGTTCTACGTGTTTATCGAACTATTTTCCCATCTTCTTTGGTTACTTTGAAGCTTTGTATGAATTTGTCAAGTTTGGCTCGTAAACAAAGAAATATGATGTTGGCAAATCGTCTTAACAACTATATCAGAGATCAGATATTGAGTAGCAGTAGGGAGAGGGACCATGATATCCTGATTTTAAATTTGCAATACGAGGAGATCCTTCTAATGTATGCTGAAAACAAGTATGAAGATGCTTTTGCAAATCTTTGGTCCTTTGTCTGTCCTTTGATGGTTTCTTCTGCATCAATAGTTTCTGATTCAAATGATGGTTTTTTGAAGGCCAAAGCATGCCTGAAACTTTCTAATTGGCTGAGACAGGATACTCCTGACTTCAGTTTGGAAAATATTGTTCTCAAAATGTGTTCAGATTTTAATTTGGCTGATGTCTCTTCATTTGCCAGAGGTGGACCCTCCTCTAATGATAAGAGCTTGAGCTCAAAACCGAGTGTGGGCGTTATTATCGAGGAAATAGTGGGTACAGCTACTAAATTGTCTACTCATCTTTGCTCCACAATGGGGAAGTCATGGATTTCTTATGCATCTTGGTGTTTCAGTCAGGCCAAAAATGTTCTTTTTACCCCATCTGAAGGTGTCCTCCATTCATGTTCTTTTTCTTCCATACTTTCTCCGGAGATTTCACCAGAAAGATTCAAATTGACTGAAGATGAGATTGTAAGAGTGGAATATGTCATTTTGCAGATTTTACAGAATAAGGGTGATGAAAAGGGCTTAAAGGATGAAGGGGATGGGCAGAATGCTTGTCTTGATTCTGTAGACTATTTGAGAAATGACAACCTTGTCAAGGCTTTGAGGCAGCAAGTAGTTGATATAATTGAAGCCGCAGCAGAGCTGCCAAGTGCAGAAACCACGAACAGTGAATGCCTTTCCACCATTGTAGCTTCTCAGTTGCAGCTTTGTTTTCAACATGCAGATGTTGGCTTAGGAGAAACTGACATTTTATCTGTAGTTGATAGATTAGTTGGTTTTTGGTGGTCTTTGAGGAGGAGAAGAGTCTCTCTCTTTGGGCATGCAGCTCATGGGTTTATAAAATACCTATCATATTCATCTGCAAAGCTTTGCAATAATCAGTTGTCTGGTGCTGATAGTGAATCGTTGAAACAAAAAACTGGCAGCTACGTATTGAGGGCTACACTATATGTCCTACAAATTCTTCTAAATTATGGAGTGGAGTTAAAAGATACGCTTGAACCTGCTCTTTCTATGGTTCCTTTGTTTGCATGGCAGGTGAGAAATTTTGTATTAGATTTTGAGTACTTGAAGATAAATAGATAAGATTATTGCTAAAAGTCTTTTTGTAGGAAGTGACGCCGCAATTATTTGGTCGGTTGAGTACTCATCCTGAGCAAATGGTCCGAAAGCAGTTAGAGGGCTTGTTGATTATGTTAGCCAAGCATTCTCCTTGGTCAATTGTTTACCCAACACTAGTCGATGTAAATGCTTATGAAGAGAAGCCAGCAGAGGAGCTTCAGCATGTACTGGGTTGTTTGGTAATGGAAGTTCCTTTCCTTAATTTTCTTGACACTGTTGTGCATTTATTACTCCTTTTATATGCAGTTTGATATTATACTTATGCTACCTACTATTACACTGTCCTAAAATTTTGTTTGCTCATTTTGGTTTTTCTAGAATTGCTCAGTTTAAGTGGAATATGAAACTTTTAGATCATAATTGTGTTATGTGCAGAGAGAGCTTTACCCAAGATTAATTCAGGATGTTCAACTCATGATAAACGAGCTTGGAAATGTAACTGTTCTTTGGGAGGAGCTATGGCTCACCACACTTCAAGACCTTCATGGAGGTAACAGACAAAGCTGCTTTGTTTCTTGATGCCATTTTATTTGTGCATGCATTTTATGATGTATAAAATTTTTTAAGAATATGAATCCCTTTTGAACTGTAATGAATTTGATATAGATCGGTATTTAAAATTCTATCATCAATTTAAAATGAGAACTTTCACATTAGTTTGGGACCTTGAAGGCATTTATATAGGACACGTGTTGCGGTGTTGTTGTCACACAGCCTATTATTATTTTCCTATTTAGATTTGCAAGGTAGTGATTTTGTCTAAATCCTTAACTTTTATACTGTTACAAGAGTACAGAATATCGTGTTCCATATTTTTGTTCAGCTTTCTACACTGAGAACATGACATGGGATTATGATGCTTCTTCCTAAAATTTTTTCTCAGATGTAATGAGGCGCATAAATGTGCTGAAAGAGGAAGCTGCAAGGATTGCAGAGAATACCACTCTTAGTCAGAGTGAGAAGAAGAAGATAAATGCTGCTAAATACTCAGCCATGATGGCTCCCATTGTTGTTGCATTAGAACGTCGTTTAGCTTCTACTTCTAGGAAACCTGAAACTCCTCATGAGATATGGTTCCATGAGGAGTATGGGGAACTACTGAAATCAGCTATCTTAAATTTTAAGACTCCTCCTGCATCTGCTACTGCACTGGGAGATGTGTGGCGGCCATTTGATAACATTGCTGCCTCCTTGGCTTCTCATCAGAGAAAGTCAACAGTTTCTTTAAGTGAAGTTGCACCTCAACTGGCTCTCTTATCATCTTCTGATGTTCCAATGCCTGGTCTTGAGAAGCAAGTCACAGCATCTGAATCTGACAGAGGTCTCACTACAACTCTCCAGGAAATTGTCACAATTGCCTCATTTTCGGAAGAATTGACTATCTTATCTACTAAAACCAAACCTAAGAAGCTAGTTATTCTGGGTTCAGATGGGAAGAATTATACTTATCTACTAAAAGGGCGAGAAGATCTCCGCCTAGATGCCAGAATCATGCAGTTGCTGCAAGCAATAAATAGTTTTCTGCATTCATCTGCAGCAACTCGTAGACATTCACTTGGTATTCGCTATTATTCTGTGACTCCAATTAGTGGTCGGGCTGGTCTTATCCAATGGGTTGACAATGTTATAAGTATCTATAGTGTCTTTAAGTCATGGCAAAATCGTGTTCAGCTTGCTCAATATTCTGCAATGGGTGCCAGCAATACAAAAAATTCAGCTCCTCCACCCATCCCCCGGCCAAGTGATATGTTCTATGGCAAGATCATACCAGCACTGAAAGAGAAAGGCATTAGGAGAGTAATTTCGCGAAGAGACTGGCCTCATGAAGTAAAGCGTAAAGTTCTTCTTGATCTGATGAAGGAAGTTCCTAGACAGCTTCTTCATCAAGAACTTTGGTGTGCTAGTGAAGGATTCAAGGCCTTCAGCTCAAAATTGAAAAGGTACTGTTTTAAGGTATCTAAAAAAGCTCTTAAGTTTTCACTCTTATTGAGCTTGAATTCATTAACTTATGTGCCTGTTTCAACCAGACTAAACCTAATCTGAACTTCTTGGGCATTGAATTCTTTTCATTTTTCGGCATTGGTTCAAGCCTCCTCTCCAGATTCTTATGCTACCATGCCTTTTATCTCTACCTTTATTCATCTTGTTATCCTTTTTTTTCTCTCTCTTATTTATTTATTTTTATTTTTGGGCTGGCCAAATCATTTTAGATAGCTTGGTGGTCCCCTCAAACTTCTTATGATTGCACCATACTTGCCAGTTTTAATTTGCACTCTGAATATATTATTTCTTCTGTTCTGGCAATGATCTTATTTTATTCAATGGTGAAGTATTCATTTGACAATTTAAATTGGGAAATCATTTCCTTGTTCACTTGTAGGTATTCTGGAAGCGTTGCAGCCATGAGTATGGTGGGCCACATTCTGGGTTTGGGTGATAGACACTTGGATAACATTCTAGTGGATTTTTCTAGTGGGGAAATTGTACATATTGACTATAATGTATGTTTTGATAAAGGTCAAAGACTTAAAGTTCCAGAAATTGTCCCTTTCCGTCTTACCCAGACAATTGAAGCAGCTTTAGGGTTGACTGGTGTAGAGGGTACTTTCAGAGCAAACTGTGAAGCAGTGGTTAGTGTTCTTAGGAAGAACAAGGATATACTCTTGATGTTACTTGAGGTGTTTGTGTGGGATCCACTTATAGAATGGACACGAGGAGATTTTCATGATGATGCAGCAATTGGTGGTGAAGAAAGAAAGGGCATGGAGTTGGCTGTGAGCTTGAGTTTATTTGCATCTAGAGTCCAAGAAATCCGTGTTCCCTTGCAGGTATATGATCATTGTAAAAATTTTCTTGGATAGCTTTGCTTTTAAAAATGATAATTTGTGGTCTTTGGGTATCACCCAAATTCTAAAGTGCCTGTATCTTTTGCATTGGTCATGGTTTAGCTGGTACATGAGGTCTCTTGACTAGTATAAAATCTGTGTTAGATTCTGTTGCTTGATTTTGTATTTCTTGCATTGTCTAGGTCTAAAGTCTTCATCAAAGATAAAATGGCATGTTGGCTGGTCTGTGTTGCAATCTTTTCACACAATAATTTAGCTAGATTTTTTATTATCATAGTTGTTAGGCAATGATTCTGACAATGCTTGGTGTCTTCTAACTCTAATTGTTATCAGGAACATCACGATCTTTTATTGGCTACCTTACCTGCTGTTGAGTCCTCTCTAGAGGTATTAAGAATTACTGCTTGCAATTATTTGGCTAAATGCTAGTTTTGAATTTCTTGTATACTGGAAGTCCCTTTAACTCAATTTGTTTTCCAGAGGTTTGCTGATGTTCTAAATCAATATGAGCTTGTCTCTGCCATATTTTATCGGGTTGACCAAGAGAGATCTAATCTTGTTCTGCATGAGACATCTGCAAAGACAATAGTTGCTGAAGCAACTTGTAATTCAGAGAAAATTCGTGCATTATTTGAAGTTCAGGCTCGAGAATTTGCACAAGCAAAGGCACTGGTAGCTGAGAAAGCAAAAGAAGCAACAGCTTGGATGGAACAACATGGGAGGATCCTTGATGCTTTGCGAAGCAACCTAATCCCAGAAATAAATTCCAACATAAGACTGAATGGAATGTCAGATGCCTTATCTCTTACGTCTGCAGTTCTTGTGGCTGGGGTTCCATTTACTGTTGTTCCTGAGCCCACACAAGCACAGTGCCATGATATAGATAACGAAGTCTCTCAGCTAATAGCAGAGATGGATCATGGACTTTCATCGGCCATTATTGCGCTCCAAGCATATTCTTTGGCTTTGCAAAGAATCCTACCTCTGAACTACCTTACAACCAGTGCAATGCATGGTTGGACACAAGTTCTGCAGCTATCTTCAAATGCTCTTTCTGCAGACATTCTCTCTTTTGCCAGAAGACAGGCTGCAGAACTGATTGTAAAAGTACATGGAGATAATCTCGATTCAATCAGATCCAATCATGATGAACTTTGTCTTAATGTGGAAAGGTATGGGGTAGAAATAGAAAAAGTTGAAAAAGAGTGTGCTGAATTAGTAAACTCCATTGGCTCAGATGCTGAATCAAAAGCAAAGGGTCGTTTCCTATCTGCTTTCGTGAAAAACATGAAGTCTGCCAGTCTTATAAGGAAAGAACAAGCTAATTCATCATATCAATCTGGTGAACTGAAATATGATGGGACTAAGGATGCCAGGTTGCAGGGGGAGCGGGAAGAAAACAAGGAGAAGGTGTTATCTGTTCTGAATATAGCTGTAAGTTCCTTGTATGAGGAGGTGAAGTGTAGGGTGCTCGACATCTTTAGTGATTCTGCTGGAGGAGTGAAAGTAAGCAGTAGGTCACCATCTGGTTTTGGAACTGTTTTCTGTGAGTTTGAAGAGCAAGTAGAGAAGTGTATACTTGTAGCAGGGGTTGTTAATGAACTCTGGCAAATTATTGGCAGAGACGTTCCTAATGATGATGCAGATATAGACTGTCCAAAATATTCTCTTGAAAGAAACTGGGCTTCTATCTTCAAAAACAGTTTACTTTCATGTAAGAGCTTGATTAGGCAAATGACTGAAGTTGTTCTACCTGATATAATGAGATCTGCTATTTCATTCAATTCAGAAGTTATGGATGCATTTGGATCAATCTCACAGATAAGAGGGTCCATTGATACAGCACTGGAAAAACTTGTGGAAGTTGAATTAGAGAGAGCATCCTTGGTTGCACTGGAACAGAACTACTTTGTAAAGGTTGGTCGGATTACTGAGCAGCAATTAGCCCTTGAAGAGGCTGCTGTGAAGGGTAGGGATCATCTGTCATGGGAAGAGGCAGAGGAGCTTGCCTCACAAGAAGAAGCCTGTAGGGCGGAGCTGAACCAACTCCATCAAACTTGGAACCAGAGGGACATACGAAATTCCACTCTCATGAAGCAAGAAGCTGACATTAGAAATGCCTTAGTTTCTTTCGAACGCCATTTTCAGTCTGTAATTAGTGCCGAGGAATTTAGGGTGACAAATGTTTTAAGAAGCAAAGCGCTATTAGCCATACTTGTTAAGCCTTTCTCTGAATTGGAATCAGTTGATAAAGCATTAGCTTCTATTAGCAGGTCTGTTGACTACAATCAGGATGAGATTCCTAAATTAGCAGATTTGGTAAGTTCTGGACACTCAATATCTGAATGTATCTGGAAATTTGGTAACCTATTGAACAGCCACTCCTTCTTTATTTGGAAAATGGGTATAGTGGATTCTTTTCTTGATTCATGCATACATGATGTTTCTTCATTTATAGATCAAAATTTAGGATTTGACCAGCTCTTCAACGTTGTGAAGAAAAAGCTTGAACTGCAACTTCAAGAACATGTTGGTCTTTATTTGAAAGAGCGAGTGGCTCCAAGTTTATTGGTTTTATTAGATAGAGAAATCGAGAATTTGAAGAAATTGGCTGAGGCAACAAAGGAAGTTACTAATGAAGAAGTCAAAAAGGAAACTGAGGTTGTGAGAAGGGTCCAACTAATGCTTGAGGAATACTGCAACGCACATGAAACAGTTAGAGCAGCAAGGTCAGCAGCTTCTCTTATGAAAAGGCATGTGAATGAGCTCAGAGAGGCTCTTCTCAAGACTAGCCTAGAGATTGTTCAAATGGAATGGATGCATGATGTTGGTTTGACACCCTCGTATAATAGCAGGATAACATATCAGAAATTTTTTTCCAGTGATGATAGCTTATATCCAATTATTCTAAATCTTAGCAGACCTAAACTGCTTGAAACTATGCAATCTGCTTTGTCAAAGTTAGATAGATCAATTGAGGGCCTGCAAGCTTGTGAACGAACTTCTCTCACAGCTGAAGGGCAGCTTGAGAGAGCAATGGGATGGGCTTGTGGTGGGCCAAATTCCACTGCACCTGGAAATTCTTCAACCAAGACTTCAGGAATTCCACATGAATTCCATGACCATCTGATGAGGCGTCGACAACTACTACAGGAAGCTGGAGAGAAGGCATCAGATATTCTTAGAATATGCAAGTCAATATTGGAATTTGAAATGTCAAGGGATGGTATTTTGCTGATTTCAGGAGAGGTTTGTCCCATGAGAGGTGGTGGCGATGGTGGGACATGGCAGCAGGCTTACCTGAATGCACTTGCAAAACTGGAGGTTGCTTATGTTTCATTCACATGTGAGTTTCCTATATTACTCATATTGTAATTATTCTTCGTAAAAATATACTTTTATGTATTATTTAATGTATGGTCTTATTGTTCTGGCATTAGGTACTGAACAGGAGTGGAAGCTCGCACAAAGAAGCATGGAAGCTGCTTCTAGTGGCTTATATTCTGCTACTAATGAACTTTGCATTGCATCTCTTAAAGCAAAGTCTGCTTCAGGTGTCATTTCCTTCATTAACTTATGCACCTGTACACTTTCATATGATAATGTTTTATTCAAACATGGAGACACACTGTCATTTTTCTTTTCTTATATATATGCCAACTGATAAACATACATTTATTTCAGGTGATTTACAAAGCACTGTTCTTGCTATGAGGGATTGTGCATATGAAGCCAGTGTTGCCCTATCTGCTTTTGGTCGTGTATCAAGGGGCCATACTGCTTTGACTTCTGAATCTGGTTCCATGCTTGAAGAAGTATGCTTTATACTGTCTTAGGCACTAACAAACTTCTTTGTTTTTAAGAAACTGTATAAAGTTTCATATAAAAAGAAATGGTAAAAAGTTTATGTTTCCTATCAGAAAAACTAAAAAAAAGTAACTGTTTAAACCTTCTCAATTGAAAGTAGATGTAGTTGAAAGTTAACAAGCTATCCACACAAGAAACATGGGATATACAAGAGTAAAAAGGCTGGGTTATCTCTAACCAAAATATTTTAATCCCACTCAAAAACTTGGATCATAAAATTTTTTATTGTTTTGATTTGGAAAGATGTTGCTTGGCTTGGTAGTATTTTTCATTGCTTGATTCTAGCTTTTTGAAATAAAAAACTATCATTTTCCTAACTCATTAATATCTAACCGATATTGAACTTTTCACCCCTTACCTTGATTTTCCAATTTCGGATTGAGATTTATTATTTCTTTTCTGCAAGGGGCAGGTTGGCGGGTTTTCTTGGTTTTTTCTTAGTTGTAAACTTGAGGAATAATTTATATTTAATATCTCTGGTATCTTTTTGTAGCTAAATATTTCTGTACTTCTCTATAGGTTTTGGCAATTACTGAAGATCTGCATGATGTACACGGTTTGGGGAAGGAGGCTGCTGCCATACACCATTCTCTTATGGAGGACCTTTCGAAGGTTTTCCTTGTCTCTCAACTCATGTAGTATTGGATTTGTTCTTTCTTATTCGAAGTTTCTTTGTGGCTCTGATGACTTTCTAAAAAGAGTTGAAAATTTTACAAGAGTGTTGCCGATGCTAGGTTTTCTCTAGACATATCTGCTGATTTGGGTGATTTCTGGACAGGTAAATTCAATCCTTCATCCACTGGAATCTGTTTTGTCAGAAGATGTGGCTGCCATGAGTGATGCTATGACTAGTGAAAGAGAGACCAAGATGGAAGTTTCTCCTATCCATGGACAAGCTATATACCAGTCTTATAGTCTAAGAGTTAGGGAGGCATGTCAGATCTTTAAGCCCTTGCTTCCATCACTCATGTTTTCTGTTAAGGGACTATATTCGATGCTTACAAGGCTTGCACGAACTGCAAGTCTCCATGCTGGCAATCTTCATAAAGTAAATTCCTGTCTTTGAGGTTATTCATGATATACAGGTCTGTAGATAATAACAGAATAACAAAACTGATAAAGCCGGTTTCTCTCCCTCTTTCTCTTTAGGCTCTAGAAGGACTTGGAGAAAGCCAAGATGTAAAGTCACAAGGAATTAGTCTGTCAAGGCCAGATCTTGCTGCTTCTGATACAACTCAATTTGATGACAAAGAGAGAGAGGAGTTCTACCGATCTGACAGCGGGAGCACCAAAGATGATATCCTTGGTGTTACTGGACTCTCTTTGCAAGATAAAGGATGGATATCTCCTCCAGATAGCGTCTACAGTAGCAGCTCAGAGGGCGGTGTCACCTCAAGTGAAGCAGGTCTTGCAGACAGCCTCAACGACCTGGCAGAAGTAGTGGGACAGCACTCACATGGGTCTAATCGGATTGAGGACACATATCACTCAAATTCTATTCCATTTTCCCAAACTGATTTACAATCACCCTCTAAACCATCAGCATTTAAACACTTGGAGGCTACCGATAGTGACAATGGTTCTATCAAATCTATTATTAATGAATCAAATGTAAAACTGGAGGTTGAGGAATCACGAAGTAATGAAGCTGCAAGTTTGCCAGTTGGCAGTTCACAACCAATGAACAAGGACTCAGAGGTGAATTTTGGGGTTAAAGATGTAGTATCCTCATCAAACAAGGTCAAGATTGAAGGGGAAAATAATTCACTTGCTACTTCCCGAGTGGCCAGGGGTAAGTACAAAATCTGTTCTATTTGGAGTTTGCATTAGTATTTTTTTTCTCAACCTTTTCAATATATTTAAATATATGAAGGAAATAAACTGGAGAAATTTGTTTGGCATCTCGTCTCCTCTCCCAGTTAGGATCATTATAACTTTTTATGGATAAATTTCATTCCATCTCCTCTCCTCTTCCTTAGTGATGGGGTGGGTGGTTGAAACAATCTCAGTGACCTTTTTACAGTTTTCAGAGTCTGGTCCTGATCGAATATATCTACTTTGTTTCATATTCAAGATCCTTGTATGCTTTTCACAATTTCTGTTTTATTAACCTAGGATTACATATTTGTTATCGTCATTCATATTTGTGGCAATTGCTTATGGGTAGGTAAAAATCCTTATGCAATATCAGTCCTAAGGCGTGTTGAGATGAAACTAGAAGGCCAAGATATTGCTGAGAACAGGTATCAGCTTTTGTGGGAAATTATTAATATGTTTTGGACGAAATATATGCTAACACTAGACCTTTTTCATACTCTGTATATACAGAAAGATTAGTGTTGCAGAGCAAGTGGACTATCTACTCAAGCAAGCGTCAAGTGTAGATAATCTTTGCAACATGTATGAAGGATGGACACCATGGATTTGAATAAGTGAAGCCTGTACATTCTAAAGGGAATCTACGGTCTTGAGTCAATTTATTGAAGATTCATCCTTGAGCATTTCAGTGATATTTCAGTTACTCATGTCTCGCTGACCAGACTTAACCTTGTGTCTGAAACTTTTTCCCTGCTTTGGGAGGAAGCCTTCGTGAAAAGCCTATCTTTTGGCTTGAGGACCTTGGTGTGGGCGATTTCTGAACTCTGGCAGGAGTGGATCTGCAATGAATCAGTACGAGCTGCTTTACAAGTTGCTATTTGATCAGCTCTATCTAGCGTGTGCATTTCCTTACCGGCATTGACGGTTTTCAGGACCCCAGTTTTGTACCAATACTGTTGACAATCGCTCTTTAACAGGGTCTGCCTTGAGACATTAAGGTGAAAAATGCAACAGGGCTCTACGCTGGATTTGACAACCGCTGTAAGGACTTCCGCCAACTTTTTCTGCAGGTCTAAACCCTGCAAAGATGACTACCAAGCACATGATGCCCCTGCCCAGATGGAAGCAACTTGTCGGAAGGTTTCAACCCTGTAAATTCATTGCCTATTTTTTGAATACAGAAGCTCTCTTGTGGTTCCAGCACAGGAGAATTTCTGGTGTGCTTAACCTAACCTCGTGGAGCTGGTGGACTGTACATTCCACTCAATTGCTTGCAAGTTGCACCAGCACAGAAGACGGAACATATCACTTCTATTATTGAAGATTCAGTACTAGTTAAAATGAGTAGAAGTGTATTCTTAATCATGCTTTGGATGTATCATCATCAAAATTGATCAATTTATAAATATTTATTTTACTAGTATTACATTATTAAATTTCATTTCATTTAGTTAAAATTTAAAGCTAAATAGTAACACTTAAAATTAATTAAAACATCTTAGACATTACAAATTACATTATTTAAAAAAAATATCAAAATTAAATATCTAGAAAAAAAAAAGCCAATGTAATCCCCTTAAATCGATATATATCGGTAGCTTGTCAAAATAATTGTGGTATTTAGATTTATTATATTTCTAATCATATAAATTATATGAAACTTAATTTTAATTTAGAATCGATCTATTTAGCTACCTAATTTTTAATTCATTAGTTCCTATTTCTAAATTCACACATTTAGGTATTTTAAATTACTATTATTTTCTCTTACACCCTAATTGTTTTTTAAATTATCTTTTCATTGAATTACGGTTTTATTGTATAAACGATTTT
>JANKKC010044959.1:3866-23816 GCA_026225755.1 Bursera bipinnata
TATCCGTACTGTGGATGTCCTGTCTCGACAGTACTTCGACCAGGAACGTTTTAATGATGTAATATTTTCGTGAATCGATTTCTGTCTCACAATCAAATCATTCATATTCACATCATATGGACATTTATCATAATGTAATCCAATTACAATGATAAAGACATATAATTTCCTTTACTTCGAATATACCGCGTATATTCATAATGTGATGCTCTAGGGCACAAATCGTCTAACAATCGTGTCGTATGTGTAGGATCTCAGTGTGATTGGGATAGCCATGTCTTGTGTGTAGGATCCCAATAAATCCTTGGATAGTTTAGCCGATGCACGGGAATCTAGGTGAAATACGGATTGACCTGCTTTATATGCGATAATCCGACAGATAGCCAAATGAACGTATAGTTAGTAGACTAGAGTCTGAGGAGACTCACGGATGCTGATGGATAGATCTATGAGCCTGCTATGATACGGGATAGATCCGTTGAGGTCATGTGTGACACGGTTTATGGTAGTTAGCCTTGGGTAGACTTATGTTGGTTAGGGACCTAAGGGGATTCACTGTGACAGATATGTACAATGTCAGACGTTAGTTATGCCTGAGTATGAGTTGGATAGGGACCTAAGGGGATTCACTGTAACTGATATATACAGTATCAGGCCTTAACCGTGCTCGTATATGTGTTGAATGACCTAAGGGGATTCATTGTGATAGACGTATACAGTGTCAGGCCTTAGTTGTGCCCGTGGACCTAAGGGGATTCACTATGATAGACATATACAGTGTCAAGTCTTAGCTATGTCGTATGCGATTATAAGGGACCTAAGGGGATTCACTAGTGACATGTATGTACAGTATCAAGCCTCAGAGGTGCTCGTGTATATGTTTTGAAAGATAGGTGTTATGAGACGGTGAATATTTAGATGAGCTTGTTTGAAAGGCAAGATCTGAGAGTTAATTTAGGTTTATGGTTGAGATATGTGGACGAGTCACAGGTGAGGCGACGGTCATAGTTGTAATGAGAAAAATGTTGAGTGAAGGAAATCGGGAGTACATGGGTTTAAGAGATGACTTGGTGTGTTATGGTGTTTGTTTGATGCATGCACTGTATGTAAAATTTCATAAAACTGTATAGTGTTAGAAATCCTACTAGATTGTGTTGCTCATCCCTTGCTCTATAGGTACCCGAGGTCAAAAGTCTAACGGAGTGATCCGGAGCTCACATAGAGGATCTTGGACAGTTATTGGTATGTTTGGGTAGAGTAAGTCGTTTTGTATTCAGGTATTTTATCAAAGAAATATTTTGTAACCCGTGTTTTTCTGCGTAAATATTTTATTTAAAACGTTTTATCCGTTTTATTTATTTTTATTTTATTTATTTACATAGTGACCCTTGGAATCTCTGTATAAGTGGTTCCGAGTCACCACACTTTACATAAAAAGGTGCTTCTCGTTGAGTTGTTGTTTGTAGGTTAAGTTTTCTCATTGCTTCAATTTTAAGGAATCATTTTGGTACTATGTGAGATGTAATGGTTGTTTCCTTGTGGCTTCATTAAAGTAATTCCCTCAGCTTCAACAATTTTAATTTTTTCTTATTATCGTTATGCTACTTTTCTTCTCAGAGAATATATTCTATATGTTTGGAACATTCTTCTTTAAAATGCACCCATCAAATATATAGAATTTTTAAATAAGCAAACTGGGTTTTAGATGAGCACGAAGATGAAGAGTGTTGCTTCTCAACTTCGTAATTCTAGCTTGTTACGAACTCAGGGCCTTATTGGAGGCTAGTGGACTGATACATCTAATCGGAAGACGTTGGAGGTTTGAAAGAAAGATCATATAACTTATAGTTTTTCATTTTCTTGTCGACCTAGATTTTTTCCGCTTGTTCACTTGTTCTTGATAAGACTTCTCTTTGTGACTACATTCAAATTGAAATTTATAATCACATCCTATAGTGTTAGCAAAGGAAATTTTGAAATAGTTCATAACTCTTCTCTAATATACATTGTGAGTGAGACACATTTCTAATATCTTAGGTCATGGACTTTTAAAATTGGTATGAAAGTGGTTTTGCATCTAATGATGGGAGTGATAGACCTAATAATGCTATAAGTTCCAAATTTCTGAAATGCATGTTATGTTGTTTAAAGTTCATAAAAGTTTATTAATCTCCGTTCAAAAGTCTATTAATTTATATGAAAGTTTATAAATATTTATCAATCTCTCAATAAAAGTCTATAAATATCTATAAAAGTCATTAAAATGAAAGTCTATGAAAGTCTTTGATAATTATAAAACGTCTATAAAAGTAATTAGAAATTTATGAATCTCTAAAAGTTATTTACTTATAAAAAGTGATTAAAAATCTGAATTGAATACACCCACCTTAATTATATTATATACGAGTGAATTGAGAGACTCGAAAAGGGAAGAAATGGTTACTTTTCAAAAACTCCTAAAATTTAGGTTTTTTTCGTAATTCCCAATAAATTTTGGTGTGAAGTGGGTCAAATACAAGAAGGGAAAACCTAACCAACACCCGCAAAGCTCAAACACAAACACAAATACAAATACCAAACAAACGACGAAAAAGAGGGGCGAGACGAACCTTACGTTGCCTTCAGATCCCACCCGCATCTTTCTGGTAAGTTGATGCTCCTTTTTATCCCAATCGTTGAATTGGGGTTTGGTTTTCTATTACATCCAATTCTCTGAATATATTTTCTTTCAAAATTTTATTTCTCCATCCCTTATGTGCTCGCGACGTGTTTGAAAATTGCTTTTTTGCTGCAATTAGTTGTGATAATGTGGCTAGAACATTATGATGTTAGAACAGAATGCAGGGTTTTTGATATTTGATTAAATATGGAGATTTTCTTATTTTTGGTAAATGGGGATTTCTTAATTTGAGAGTTTCATTAAGAGTTAAATCTGGCCCTGAATTTATGTTGCTATGCTTGTCCTACTTTCTTGTAACAATCTCAACCAAATTTTGTAATTTGATAATTGGTTTTTTATTTTTTTACTTCAATATGGTTGGTTCAAAGCACTTCATGTAGTGTGAGAAATCAATTTTATTTTTATCGGAGCTGCTTTTGATTTCTTTTCCTCATAATTAGCTGTATCACCTCTCATTTTGTAAATGTTAGTTTTTTGGAAAATCTATTTGCATGTTCATTTTGTTACAGCTAAGTCTTTATGTACTGGTTGACATGAATTAAGAATTTAATCGTTCAAGACTTAAATCCATCTCTCTATCACCTGGATAACTTTCTTTCATGAGTATTAGCTGATGTTCACTGCTATCAACATCTTCTATTGTGCTTTAAGAGAATTGCAAGATGGGTGTGCTGACTGACTTTCTCTGGAAAGGATTTGAATTGTGAGGATTCAAGTTGTAAATCAGGAGGCCAAGGTCAAGTCATGGGAATTATTGCTACTTGGTTCATCATGGCATAACTGTGTCTGTTTGTGCATATATTACAGGAAGTGATTTTAAACATTCCGCTTCTGAAACTTCAGAGCAATCATCAAGAGCCTTGCAGGGTTTACGCTGACAGTTTTTGCTTGCAAGATATGGATCCTGGTCGCTATGGCCTTCAGCAAGGATGGGATAATAACAGCGTAATTGTGGTTTCTCCTTAATAATCACCTATATGGGATGATAATACCAGAATTTTTAGGGCACTTGTGATTGTCCATTTTTTTTCGGCATCTCATCCTTAAAGAAAAATGAGAGAAAGCCATGGGGCAGTGATGATATGGGCTGGATTTGCCTAACCTCCTATCATGATTGTATTTGTTGCTGACATTACTTATTCTCTTGAATCCACAGGCTCTGGAGGGGTATGGTGCAGTCCATGAACCGAACTTCCGGTGAGTCCTGAATAATGTTTAACATCATAAAAAGGGTTCTTTAGTGCTCATGGGTAAAAGCTTTCAATTGGATTTTTTTAAGTATGTATCTCTTGCTTAATTGTGAAACAAAACCTATTATTGATACTTGGTAAATTTCTTTCATAATTGTTGTAATAATTGTATTCCTATACGTTTATTCATTTTTTTTTTTTTTTTTATAATGTTGAGTGCTTAATATCACATTTTATCTTTTTTCTTCCATTCTATTTTATGTAATTTTGGCAGGGTTGGTAGTTCATACGATGAGAGGAGGTTTTTAGATGAAAGATACTCAAGGGATAACATTTATCCGAGAAATGCCTTCCAAAGGGAGGACTATCCGCCTGCACCTGTTGTTGGTCTTTGGTCTCAATCAAGGAGGAGAAATTATGAAGAAGAATATCCCCTAGATAGGGAACCCAGACGACATGAAAAACCGTATGTTGATCCCTACCATGAGATGGAGACGTTCCATGATCATGAGATTGATTCATATCAGGACTTTGATAAGTTTTGTGATGGCTATCGCAGTATTGACAATTATCGTGATCATGGATTTGATAGGCCTCCTAGGTTTGGGGGACGTGATCGTGATGGTTATGATGATTATGACTACAGATCTCGTATTTCCCATCAAAATAGGGAAGACAGCAGAGAGAGGGATTATGATTATGGTCGTCACAATTATGATTCTGATTATGAGAGAGGCAGCAGAAGGGATGGTAGTTGGAGGAGGTATGAATCCCGTGACCGAGAACGTGATAAAAGATGTTTGAGTCGAGAAAGAGATCAAAGTCCACATAGAAGGCATGAGCGATCGCGGTCCCGATCTCAGTCTCGATCTCGGTCTCGTGGGCATGATGATCGTCCTAGATCTAGATCTCCTCGTGGTCGAAGCCATGGTAGAAGTCATCGAGAGGACAGCTATGATGATGGTCGACATGAGAAAACTGAAAAGCGAAGGGATCGTGAAGAGAGACGACAGCGAGAGCACTATTCTGTGGTATGTTTTAAAGTTTAAAATTTCTAGTTTATGCTGCAAAATTTTCATACAGGATTTGCTTCTGGAGGAGGGATATTAAGAGATGTGTTTTCTTGTAGGCCCCATCTCCCACTGTCGTTGTGAAGGGTCTTTCTCACAAGACGACTGAAGAAGATTTATACCAGATCCTGGTAATGTTTCATTTCCTAATACTTTGAATGCTCTCTCTCTCTCGTTTTTCTTATTTCTGTTACAACTAATATTATTTGTTCATTTTTGTTTTTGTAATTATCAGGCTGAGTGGGGACCTCTTCGCCATGTTCGAGTGATCAAAGAGCGAAATTCTGGCGTTTCACGTGGATTTGCATTTATTGATTTTCCTTCTGTGGTGTGTACTATGCTTAGTTTGCCAGTTATTGGTTTGGTTTTGCGAATTCAGTACATGAGAGGTATTTTCGTGGAACAGGGCGCAGCACGTGCGATGATGGATAGGATTGGGGATGATGGTCTTATCGTGGATGGCAGGAAGCTTTTCTTTGAGTACAGGTATTTTTTCATCTCCCAATCAATATTTTGGTCTCATGATTTATCTTAATAGGCTTTTTCTTAACCTTTTTTTTTTCCTTAAAAAAATATGTAGGCTATGCATTAAGATCTTATATTGTGTGCATTGACGGTGTACCTAGATCTTATGCATTCAGTATCAGAACAAGAAAAGGATTTAATACAATGATTTGAATCTGGACTCTTATACACCTTTATTTTGCTACGGGACCTTCCTATCTATGTCATTGCTATGATGCGTAAATGGCTGCAATTGCTGATTGTTATCATGGTTGAACTGTGTTGTGTTGCAGTAGTAAGCCAACTGGGGGTTCAGGTGGACCTTTTGGTCATGAAAACACTATGAGAGCAGGGCATACCAACCATAAAAGCATCACGGTACCATCTGATTGGATGTGCACCATTTGTGGCTGTGTGAATTTTGCTCGGCGAACATCCTGCTTTCAGGTTTTCCGGCGCCTATTATAACCTGATTCTTGAATTTTAATGATTTAAGAATGTCATACTAATTTCAACTGTGGGAGGGAGTAATGATTTGAGAATCTTGTTTTGGTCCTCTGGAAGCCCATTGGATCTATGGGCTTACTAACTGGAGGTTGCATCTCCCCTTGCTAGGTGTCAGTCATATTTGATCCTGGTTTCTCTTTTTCTAAAATAAGTGACTTTGCTAGTTAACCTAGCTGGTGTGGTGCCTACATTTTGGTGATTGACATAAGGAGGCTTGTACAATATTAGCGTTGTTTAAGCTTTTTGCTTAACTTGGTGGATCTTTTTCCCCAATTGATGCAGTGTAATGAGGCAAGAACTGATGATGCTCCTTCCGCAGACATAAATTTATCAAATCCACCACCTTTAGGGAAGAAAGGATCAGATGCAGGTTGGCCAAAGTTGTTAATTTTAGCTGACTTGTTCAAGATTTTCAACTTGCTGCCATTGTCTAAAGTTGATTATAAGCAGGTCCCACTCATGTTCTTGTCGTACGAGGACTGGATGAAAATGCTGACGACGAAATGCTTCGCTATGAATTCTCTAAACATGCTCCAATTAAGGTAGTAATATATGATAATGGATTTCATACCATTTTTCTTTCTTCTAGTGCTTGCAGTGATGTTTTATCGGTATAATTTGCAGGATCTCCGCCTTGTCAGAGACAAGTTCACTCATGTATCGAGGGGATTTGCATTTGTTCATTTCCATTCAGTATGTTTACATCTTTAGTTGGTCACTGTGCCAGTTGAATATTGTATTAACTTTCTTTCTTCTATTTGTTATAGTTTTCCGTATCAGTAAGTGGATTTTTATATAGGTTTGAACTATGAGAATTCTTTATAACTTATGAAGTTAAGATAAAACTTTCTTCTATTTATTTTCCATATTTCAAGCAAGTGGATTGTCGTATAAGTTTGAACTATGAGAACTCTTAACAATTTATGAAGTTAGGATAAAACTTAATTCATTTTTGAAATTTAATAGATAAATCTAAACTTTTAATCCCGTGCTAAACATAAATAATATACACTTTCTAAGCCATTATATACTAAATGTGTGGATGCACATTTTAAATATTCTGGTTGGAAATGTAAGATAATACCCTGTTTGCAAGCTTTTATAGGCTGTGTGGCTTTTAATGCAGTAAAGAAAATATAATTTATAGCAAATTTGCATTAATGGTGGTTACCACTGTTAAATGCGGTGTTAGTAATTTTGTGGATTGTATCCCATGCTTATGAAGTAATTTTCTGGATTTTATCCAAAGCTTATGATAATTTTTGAAGCTTTTAGGCAATGAGATATTTTTTGAATGTTTCACGGAAGAAATTAAGATAAAACAAGATGGTACCACGTTTGCGTTTTAGTATGATTGCTTAAAAGGTTCACTGGGCAATTTAGCTTCCAATATTTCCTGTGAATGCCTTTAAGATGCCAGTCTTCTGACCAAGGATTTATCTTCTTCATGTAAAGGAGGAGGATAAGTATGGCAGAATGTATATCATCATTGAAATTTATGACAAAGAAGATGGAGTTACTTGTATTTATGTTTCTTTTTTCTTTAATCCTTTATAACCATAGTAAACATGATCATATTGCTGTGGCATAGGGATATTTTTAGTTCAAGTAAACAATGGAGATTTTTAAAGAATCTTTAGAAATTGTTGTCATGATATTTGGTTTTTTGTAACATTAGCTCCTTCTACATCAGGTCTATTGTTGCTTTCTAAAATTATTATAGCATAGGACAATGTTATATTGTTGTTCTCCTGTAGGTTGAGGATGCTACCAAAGCTCTCGAAGCTACAAATGGAACAACTCTCGAGAAAAATGGGCAGATATTAAGAGTAGCTTATGCAAAAAGCATTCTTGGTCCTGGATCAGGGACATCTGGATCTTCACAGTCAAGTAGCCTTGCAGCTGCTGCGATTGAGGCAGCAACATTTGCTCAGCAGGTACTTTGTGTTGGTTGTTCAAATTTTCAAGTTTTTCTTTCTATATTACATGTTAAATCTGTGTTGTAGTTATGCCAGTTACCTTTTCTGAAGGAGTCATGTATGCCATACAAAAAACAATGAGATGAATTTTGACGGAAAGATAGAAGGAATGGACCCATAGCTAGCCAGTCTTTTTCTTTCAGAAAATGGGGAAAACTTGGTGAATTATATATACATAACCACATAGTATATTGTTATATTTGTGTTGTTAAGAATCTGTTTTGGAAGTTCCCAGCCTAAATCTGTATACGTTTTCAGTTTTGTTCCACATGTTTTTGAGTACTATGTATGTTAATGGTTGATTTGAATAGTTTTATTGGTACAAGCTGACAAAAGTGCAACTAATATATTTCTTAGGTTCCTAAACAACAAATTTCTGGGGTTTTTGATGATATTTGTATGATCTTACAAATTAATAACAAAAATATAGAGAAGCCAAAGTTGGAATGAGAGTTATATATCAGTTGTATGCGGACTTCAAATGTTTATTGAGTTTGTGCACCTTGCTTTTCATCCATGTAGTATGATGCTGTTGGATGGGCACCAAAGGAATATAATCCAGACGACAAACAATCTACTGGTGGCCGGGAGCAGCATAGTGGGGACGTGAATGCTCAAAAAGATGGTGCTGCTCCTCAATCTGGCTTTGTATGGGATGAAACATCTGGCTATTACTATGATGCTACTTCAGGGTTCTACTATGATGGAAATACAGGTTTGGTTCTAGCTCATTGCATTTTGTGGTCGCTATCCAGGAAACTGAATTATTTTGTATATGTGCAGTGAGGAAGAAACACTGTTTATGAGATTAGTATGTTGTAATTTGGTTAGTCTTCTTGAAAAATAACCTATAGAGGAAAATATGATAGGTTAGCTGCCACAAATTATTGTCAACATTGTGGTAATGATTTCTAATGGTTGCCTTAATTTCCTGGTAATGGGGCATGTTGAAGCAGATTCATAGTGTCCTTTTCGTGTCAAAGTTTCAGAGCATGCTGGACTTATTGTCTTTCTAGGTCTTGGTTATAAATAGACAATAAATAATTCTAAGCAAAAAATTTTGAGAACCTAATTTCTACTTAAAACAAGTTCAGTATGAAGGTTAATTGTATATGTATTGAGATTTTTGATTCTACAAACTATTTTAAGAGAAGTATGCTAACATTAAACAGTGATCCTTTGAGTAATAGTAGTATCAGTCAAATCATATTCAAGAACTGTAGCATTTGTGATTCATTGGTAAATTTGCTTTGATTCTTTGTTAACAGAACTGATAATGAGGGGCCATTAACATGGATAAAGCAAAAAAAAAAAAAAAAAAAAAAACCAAAAGTTAANTGTATAAATAAAAAAAAAAAAAAAAAAAAAAAAACCAAAAGTTACTCTCGTCGATAGGTCTTCAAATTGCCTATATTGAAAAATTCAAGTCCTTATTAGATGATCATAATAATTCTCAAAATTGAATATCTCCTTTTTTATAAGATGCCAAAATGGATGATTGACTCGTTCCTTCTAAATAGAGTTTAGGTAAAATTTCATGTCATTTAGTGACTAGAATCTAAATTCTGTCTTAAATCTCTTTTTCCATTTGAACTATGTTTTGTATTCTTATACTCATGAACAAATGGAATTGAAATGATCTTTTGAATCAATCCAAAGATCATTTCAATTAGCTAGAAACCGTTACTTGCACGAATCTTGATTATGTATCCCCATGGTTTGGAGGCAAAAACTTTTTATTGTATATCATTGAAACTTAATCAGATATATTAATTTCTTCAAAGTATCATTTTAGTGCTAGCCCTTAATTCATTTGTTTTCTTTAAAAAAATTACTTTTATCTATATGCAGGTCTTTATTATGATGGTAACAGTGGGGTTTGGTATTCTTTTGACCACCAATTGCAACAGTACATCCCTTGCACTGATCAAAGTGACAATAAAACATCTGGTAAAGAATCTGAGCCTTCCAAGACAGTGGATGGTTCCAATAATAGAAAAGTGGTAATCTCTGCACCTGCTTCAACCATTTCATCTGTCGAGAAGCCTGCCTCATTACCAGATGCGGTTCAGGCTGCTGCAACAGCAGCAATAGCTGCAGAAAAGAAAGGAAAAGAGAAGTCAAAAGAAATAAAACTTGCTTCGAAGAGCATTATTTTGGCTAACAAGAAGAAAATAAATAATGCTACGATGTGGAAGCAGTGGAGTCATGACAATCAACCATCTGCTTCAGCGGATGATAGGCCTTTACCTGGTGGACAATCTGCAAAGAGCAAATTCAAATCTGATTCAACAGCTACAAAGGAGAGTACTACCTTGACCTCAGGAGTTGCTTCAGTTTTGGCAGCTCCTCAGGCTGTTAGTTTGGATTCTCCAGTCAAGCCAAAGCCTGTGAGTAACAGCTCAGGAGGCACTTTAATGGGTGTTATAAGGAACTCTGGAAGAGGCTTTCATTCAGGATCATCCGGTGGTTTGTCCACCCCTTCAACTGCTTCTGTATCTTCTGTAGGATCCACCTCCTCAACAATTTCTGATGTACACACAGTTGCGATGCCTTTTAGTACCGACGCATCAGCATTGGGTTCTTACACTCCACCAGTGGCTGCTGGGAGTGGCAAGAGAAGGTTCTCTGAGATGCCGGTACCTCCTGCTCCTACTCAGAAGGATCAACCTCAGACTGCCTATAGGGATCGTGCAGCTGAAAGGAGGAGCTTGTATGGTTCATCATCTTTAATTGGAGATGATGTGCTGCCTGATGGGTTTGGAGATTCAAGTAAGATTCTTTAATTCTTTAATATCATTTGATTGGCATCCTAAGAGATGATTTTATGTTTGGAACTATTGTACTGGACACTATAAATTGTCTTAATAATTAAATCTGACAGTGTGTCAAATTAATGTTTTTTCTATAACCATCTTAGTCATCCAAGTTGATGGATCCAGTGTCTGCTTTATCTCTTGATATGTCTTATTGACTTGTGAGAAATTGTCTCTACCAATGCTGAACTTTCAAGATCGAGATTTATCGGAAAAAAAGGGTTCTTCGGATTCAATGCCGTTTCCTCCTGGTGTTGGAGGACGTGGAATTACTCCGGACAATGTTCACAGTTATGACGTGATTACAGCTGACAAAGCGATTGATGAGAATAATGTGGGGAATCGGATGCTTCGCAGTATGGGCTGGCATGAAGGCTTGGTATCATCTCTTTCTCTCTTTTGCACTTGACTGGTTCTGACCAATTGATATATTAGCCACATGCAAATGAGATGCCGTTTATCAAGTGCATAAAATTTGGTTGGTCTGTTTTCAAAAATGTTTGTATTGCTAAAAGATATAACTCCAGCATGGCAGTTCTGATTGATGGTGCTTATCCCTTTTTTTATTTAATTCTTTTATAGCACCTAATATTTTATCTACAGTACAATGATTTTTGCACTTGGCCTTATAATTTTCTTCTAGTATCAGAATAAGCTTATTTCTTGTCTCTGACTCGTTTTTGAGAACTGAATGGTATAACGAGTGGTCCATTTGAACATAATCCTCAGAAATTATTAAATTCTAATGTTTTTTTTGGGGATTGTGTTTCTCTTTTTTTTTTTTTTTTGGTTGGTATTTTGTTACGATTCTTAGGGATTAGGCAAGGATGGAAGTGGAATGATTGAACCAGTGCAAGCACAAGCCATGGACAGTAGGGCAGGACTGGGGAGTCAGCAGAAGAAGTTGGATCCAAGCCTCGAGGTGCAGGCAGGTGATAGTTACAAAACTCTCATCCACAAGAAGGCACTTGCTAGGTTCCGTGAGATGTCGTAGGAGAGTAACAGATGTACAGTGAGTGGAAGCTGGTCAAGGAGCTGGACAGGAGAGATGTAAATGGAGCTGTGATACAAGAACATTAAATGGGAGGCAGGTTAGAAATTTGTTTGGATTGTCATTCTAGTGAGAGTTTGTAACTTTTGTAGAAACTAACTTGTTCCATAGAAATTTGAGTTATTCGAACAGAATTGTGAACTTCTTCCAAAATGGCAAGTTATTTTGTCTGGAAAAGAATTGCACTTAAATATCTCCCCCTCTTCTTTGGCTTATTTCATTTATTGTCTTAACTCTTAGTTAAGAAATTCAGCACAAAGCTTGTGAAGAAAAGGATGTATTGAGTTTAATGATTCATTAGAAGCTATTTATTTGGGTGAAAATGTAAGTAAATACTTTCAACAACTCTGTTTCATAAATTCATCAATTGGTTGGGTCACGCATTTTGGGGTGTTAGAGTTTGAATAAAAGAAAAGATGGGGAAAAGGAAAAGGAAAATAATTTCAAAGTAATAGGAAAGGAAGAAGAGTTAAGAAATAAAAAAGATTTCATCTGGTTAGGATATGCAATGTTTGATGGAAATAAATAATTTTTAATTTAATTGGACAAAAGAACCTCTAACTTTAAATATTTGATATTTTTTATTTAGTAAAAATACATATTTTAAATCCATTTTTAATTCAAATTAAAAGTCAATTTAATCATGAAATAAAATATTAAAACAATCAAAATAAGAGCTAAATACATGTTATTTATTAAATTAACATCCATTATTTGAAAAATTATTTACAAAATATAAATTAATGATACATAAAGTATGCACTTTGGGGTGGTTTGGGGATGAAGATTTCACGTTCAATTTGGGGAATCCTCATCCCTGCCCTGCTCTTCTAACTTCTAAGCATTTGTTTGAAGATGAGGATGCCCTCTTTGAGGGTATGGGGATGGAGATGGAGATGACAAGTCTTAGCATAAAATCCACTGTTGTCATCCCTGCTTTTAAAATTATTTATTGGGGGAAAGGACGGGAATATGATCATCCCCGGTAGGGCCAATCATTATAAAATAATTTATTTTTGATAAAATTAATAATGGATTAAAATCATTACACATGTCAATAGAAATTAAACAATGATTTATCATCGTTCTTAATAGTTATTAATTTAAAAATTTATCCGACCCCCAAATAAATTTCAAGAAAACACTTAATTTAAGATTTTTGATAAACCAATATTTACTTTCCAAAACTTAACATTTTTTCTCAAAAAATTAATACTTACTCTCAAAAAATTTGGGGGTCAAATATTAGATTTTGGGGGATAAATGTTAATTTAGTAAAAGTTTAGGATTATTTATTTTTCAAAATTTATCTTAGGAGTAATTGTAAACTTCCCGTTATTAATTTGTTAACATAATGAAAAGGAAAAAGGGGTCTGTGTTATTAAAATATCTAAGTTTGTATACAAAATTTAATTACGTAATTTCACTAAAATCACCCAGGTCTGTTTTTACCCCTAATATTAATATCACGGGATGCATGATTACTAAACTTGTATTTATTTTTAGTTTTTTATTTACATCAACTTTTATTGTAGATTATTGAAGTTCCACATAACATCTCGTAGTTGGGTTTTGCTGAGAGAGGGAGGATAGGATATCATTGTATTATATGCCGCAGGGGGTTTACCTTTTACGGTGAAGGCTTGTATTGGTGGTTGAGGTGGTTTGGTCAACCACCCAAGTCAAAGCATCAAAGTGGATTATTGAATAGGTTTGGTTATGATATTGGTTTGATAACATTTATACGTGAGTCAGAACTCTGGGACCAAAACTTGGTCAATAGATCAAGATAAAGGGTGTAATAAATGTTTTAAAATTCAAAAATATATTAAAATTATTTGTTATTTTTAATATAACAAAAAATTTCATTAGGATAAGTCACCAAAACTATTAGGAAAAACATAATTTATATAAGATGAAGTATCTGGTTATTGTTGATATAAATAAGCTTTAACTATTATTCTCATTCAATCTAATAGTATTAAAGAGTTGATAAATTGAAATCATTAAATTTTTAATTATTTATCATATATATATATTTATTTTTTTTTATAAATATTGGATTGTAGTATATCAATAGTTGTTAGATAAGTATAAGAAATTAAATTTAAAAAATTAAGTTAGGATAACTTATGTCCCTATATGTATACTTATAGAGTGATAAGTGTATTGTTGTTTAATATTTAACAAACACTATTCAATTAAAGATGCCAATACAATTCAGAATTTAGGGCTTCAATTGGAATGAATTCTCATTTTGTAATAAAGTTTTTATTTAAGCTTCACCAAATCTTTCTCTAAACGAATTTATCTAAAGTCTGAAATTTAATTGATTCTCAATCATTTAAATATTTTAAAGTGTTTGATTTTTGGTTGACAACTTGCTCTCAAACAATTTCATCCGAATGAAAAAAACTAAAAGTTTTAGCTTTTATTTGAATGCTAAAATCTAAAAATTTTATATCACCCCTTATTCTCTTAAATACCCTTTTATAATTCATTCATAACCTATTTGTCTTTAATTATTATAAAACAATATATATTAAATAAATATACATATAAATTAAAATATAAATTATTAAATTTAATATTTTAAGAAAAATAATAAAATACTTAAATTATAAATTTTAAATATTTAAATAATTCCATATTTATTTCATCAGGATATTGATTTAGAAATATTTTTAATATGTCAAGTGTCAATAAACACAACTACATATACGAAAACAACATTAATAAGAATATATGTGTAAAAATACAAGTTTTAGATATTTTAATTCCGATGTTGAAATCAAAAAATAAATATATCATTTAGATTTATATATCCAGACCTATTCAACTTTAAATTAATTCAGACCCATCCATATTTCTAAAAAAAAAAAATATGAACAAATATCCCAAATTAGGGATGTAATTACAGAAATAGCCAACCCATGAAAATTATATTATTTTCCTATCTAATTATAAGTAAATGGACTAGGACACCCGTATTATGTAAACACTCCTCTCACACTCACTTGCTCTCACTTACCCGCTCACCAACTGTCACTCACTCCCTCACACACTAGCGACGGAGACAACTTGTATGTCTAGGCAAACACTCCTCTCACACTCACCCTCTTTCACTCACTCACTCGCCAACCGTCACTCACTCCCTCATACATCGATGACAGAGACAACTCTAGTGTGTCGGCCTCTCTCCCTCCCCTTCATTTTGTGTAGTTGTGTGTTTTTGTGTTGTATGAAAGATTTGTAGTTGGGTGTTTTTTGTTTGGAATTTTGTACGAAAGATGTGTAGTTATGTGTTTTTTGTTTAGAATTTTTTATGAATAATGTATTGTGTTTGTGTGTTGTGGTGAATAAGCACCAAGTGTTTGATAAAATGGGTGAAAGAATTGTGTAGGTGTTTGTGTGCTTGTGTGTTATGGTGAATGAGCACATTCTCCATCGTTGGGGTGTTTCTCTCCCTCTCCTCCATTTTGTGTAGTGTTTGTGTAGGAACAATTTATGCTTTATGGTGTCTGTTTTTGTCATGTCCTAGAACCCCTTATACGGAATCCTGAGGGTGGATTAAATAAAATAAAATAAATCAAAGAAAATATTTTATAGAAAACATTTATATGGAAAACATAAATTTTTACACTTTGTCCAAAACTCAAAATACAACTCAGGTTACTTCCATAACCCAAAGACTGTCCAAAATCTTCATGTGAGCTCCGAAATACCACTGGTAGACTCTTACCTCGAGTACCTGTGAAGGAAGGGATATGCAACACAGTTCAGTAGAAACTTCTACAACTACACAGTTCTATAATATTTTAAATTCAGTTATGCATCATGCAATTCATACATCATAGATAATCATCTCATTTCTTTCACTCATGTACACACGAATTTCACTATTAGAAATTTCCACTCACAATCATGCAATCAATAACCATATCTTTTCCACAACAACTCAACAACATCCACATATACTAATTTTTCAATCTGGTGTTTTCTTTAGATCCCGAATCAATGCGGGCCCATCTAAGGCCTAACACTAATCAACATCACAAGTGTTTTCTGTTAGGTCCCACGACTCACGCAGGCCCACCTAAGGCCTAACACTTCAATCATATTATAGGTATTTCCCCTTAGGTCCCATGACCCACGCAAACCCATCTAAGGCCTCACACCAATCCTTCATGTTCTCATGTATCAGTTGGGCCAACCCATGTACCATTAGATTACCACATATTAGCTAGTCAATCTGTGTACCACTAGGATTCCTGTATACCAAGCTAGGCTCTCCATGTATCACTGGAATCCGATGCACCAAGCAAGGGTATCCCTGTATCCTTCGGATCCTGTGCACTAGGCAAGGTTATCCTTGTATCACTGAGATCCTACACACCAGGTAAGGCTATCCCTTTATCACTACTCACTAGGCAAGACTATCGTTGTATTACTAGGATCTTGCGCACCAGGCAAGGCCTTATATCATTAGGATCCTATGCACCAGACAGGGGTGCATTTGCCAACTCTCAAAGTTGTTCAGGTGTAATAGCAACAAGTGTATCTGTCAAGCCTGTAAGTTGAGGGGGCCGACCGAGATTTTTCACAACAGGCATTATTTCATGGTGAAAACCAATAGATCAATTGGCGGGCAAGAACTATGATGGTAGGGTACCATCGTAATTGACTAACATAGACGATTCTGATAATGTGAGCGTCGGAAGCTATCGACAACGAGATTTGTAAATTGGTGACGGAGGAGGCGTTGACTTTCAAGACAGATTAGTGATGATGTAGGCACTGGACGGACGATTAGAGGCCACCATTGGGATCGTTAGGTCGAGACAAAGAGATCTTGACCAGTGGCAGTTGCAGGCGACCCCGGAGGACGGAGATTAACGAATGGCAACATCGAATCTTCACGGCATCGATCTGGTCGATTCTGACATTAGATGGGGAAACAGCTATCAGAGTTTTGATCGAGATGGTGAGACGATCCCATCGCCACCGATATTGGGGGTTAGTTCGTAAAAAACTAAAGGGTCACGATGGTAGGGGCAATGATGTAATTTTTGGTGAACAAAGGTGTTTATACAGGTTTCTCAATATGTTAGGCTACTAGGGTTTATATAGATTTTGGGATTCGAGGGTCCAAATAAAATTTTCATACTTTCAAATTTTACGAATCCCGTTCTGATGCTTGGACATCTTGATGTAAACCCATTCTCATCAAATCTACACTCACGTGACCCTCAAAATACGAACATCAGATACTAAAGACAAAAAATCAACGTACTTGTCAAATTTCTTAGTCCCAAAATTTAGAAAATTCTCATATAATTCCTTATCATCCAAATACGCTCGTACGCAACCCATTAGTACGTGTTATCCAATACGTGTAAATTCACTATTTTAAGTTTTAAAATCTTACACATACACTCCTAAAACACTATTTCAAAAAATCCAGGTTACCATAAATTGATTATATCCAATGTCCTTAGAGACAGATAATCATATCGCTTTTCCTCCAATGCGATTAACTTGACCATTTTGATTTGTCTCCCAACAACCAATATAGTGCAAAAAAAAAAAAAAAAAAATTCCATTANATTTGTCTCCCAACAACCAATATAGTGCAAAAAAAAAAAAAAAAACTTCCATTATCCTATAAATACAATTACAGAAAAATATAGAAGAGTATTAGATAACACGTAAAAGAACAAATTTGTAAGAATTTATGATTTAAAAAAAAAAACCAATACTACCAAAGGGACCGCTTGGTCCTAATGCCAAGACTGCTCAGTCTGCTGCAAGGACCCACCGGTCTTGATGCTAGGATCGCCCAGTCCTATTCTGATTCTCCAATTTTTTTTTTTTCCAAATGTACATCTCGTATATAACGTACATCTCCTAACTCAAACTTACAACTACAATTTGTCATTTTAGGTATGATCTTGCATTTTCAACAATAAATCTAATAGACAGATGAATCAATCAAGATTTACGTACCTTGTAATGAGTAATAATTAGATCTCATGATCTTGATGATAATGAACGAGTGAGAACTTCAAATATTAGCTTTTGTTAGATGAATGAGAGAGGTTTGCGCTATATGTGTGCTATATGGAGAAGAAGAAGAAGAAATCGTATGTGTGCTGTATGTGAGGATTGAGATAGAGAGTGACTTATATTAAAATGAGTGCATTTTAGTCACATTAGCTTTTTTTGGATAGGCAATTGCAAGTAATTAGGGTGTCCGGCTATATTTGCAACCAGCCCCTTAATTGGGATATTTGTTCAAATTTCCCAAAAAATAAAAAGGGTTCTAAGTCCCATCTAAAATAAAATTTACTTTAAAGTTTGGTTTAGAAAAACATTTTTATTTTTTATTTTTGATGTCTTAGAATGAGTTTTTCAATTTCATGATCTTTCTCTCTCTCTCATTGTCTATCTTATAAAATCTAATTCCTCTCCATTTTTATCAACCTATCTTCAAAACAACAAAAATTCTACTCTATATTCTCTCTATTGAACATTCAACACTTGATAAGAATATTGCTACTAACCCTTTTTATCGGTTTATTTATTTATTTTTATTTTTATTTCTTATCTTTGCTCGATAAACGTAACTTTCATTTGCAATTTTAATTGCTCTATGATGAGAAAAGACGTTAAAAAACGGAGGGCTATGGGAACCTCATCCCTAGTTTCCTGTTTCAAACATATTTTACCTCTTGTTGGTGAGGAGCTCATTGGAGTTGATCTGTATTGGTTTTCTAAGACTCTTGTTCTTCTCTTTTAGGCATTCATTTATTATTATTAAAAGTACTATTTTGTTTAAAATGATAGATTTATCTCAATTCGTGGACAAAGTTATAGTAATTTTAATTTTCAAAATAATAGAGCTTAAAAAAGAATTTTTGGTGGAGCTTCAAAAAAAAAAAAAACTCTCTTTGTAATAAAACCAAGATGAGAAGATACAAGGAGATTTTTCCTTTTTCTTCTTTTCTTTGCCTCCATCTCTATCAATCTTTCTTTTAGTTTCCATTTTTGAAGTTTCATAAAATGTTATATCATCATAAAGTTTAAAAAATATTTGTAGAACCACCCAGTAGTTTCTTTTGATTTTTATTTATATTGTATTTATAATTAAATTATCGATATTTCATAAGACCTTTATATTGTTTCTATTTTCTAACGGTTGTCTAAATAGAGAGTATTCGTGATGTTATCATCTGAACAATGGGGATCACGATGTTGTCTGACACACCTCCTTCCTGAAATCTTTAAAATCTAGCCACGTACTATGCCTTGTACATTGACTTGTGCTATCTGAAAGCAATACTCAGAGCACTCAGTAAAGTAGGTCATTTGTCATTTTCTAAAGAGGAGCAGACTTCTAAATAAGACCAAGAAAATTGATTAAAAATACATTATGTTGCATCACATAACATAATAATTATCTCTAAAAGATTTGATAACACATTATGTGTAGTAGAAGCCTAATTACCTAAAGCAGAGATGGATTAAAAATAATATTTGTACATAAGAGAAAAGTAGTCTACTTAATTAAAAAATAAACTTATTGTTAAATTGTATATCTTATTTAAAAGAGAGGAGATTCTTGCATCAACACAATGATTTTAATTTACGTATAGATTTGACTCAAACTTCATGTTTCAGTCAATATTTATCATCCAAGAAAGAAGAGAAAATTAGGAATTCTCTCCGATCAAAAAGTTTTCTATTAGAATTATAATTATATAAAAAAAAATGATTTGATTCCTCATCAATTCTTGAAATAAATACAATTTAATCAACGGTTTGGGTCAAGACTCTTCTACGTTAGATAGATTTATGTGACAAACATGTCCCATGATGACACCACGAGTTTCTTACACCAATTGATGTGTCGTGTTGGAAACATTTTCACTTTCCAAACACGACACATCCATGTTAGTCAATTCTACTCCATTCAAATTCCAAAAGAAAATGAGAACTTCTTGGCCGGTAGGAGGGGCGGGAAGGGAAATAAATTCCCCTTATTCTTAGAAAAGTAGTACTTGACTTTGAAACGCTACAGGTGTTGCTAGGCTAAAGTTTCTGTTCATGTTCTCATATTTGACTTGAATGGCTGCTTTTCTTTTCCCAAAAAA